>JAULBM010332767.1:0-12948 GCA_032357055.1 Geukensia granosissima
TGGGTGGCTGTCTCATGGACAATCATGCCACATCTCCTATTTTTATAATATTTGTTATAACATTTTCTACTTCCTTCTATAATTTTTGATATTGGCATTTGCACAACCTTTATTTTCTTTACCTTCTTATGATATTTAAACACTAAATCTAATTATATGTATTTTTATTGATAGCGTAGTAAAGGAAACTTGGCTTTCTGACCGGTTGCTTTGGGGTTTTTTGACTAGCAGATGGCAACCGTAAGTACTCTTTCGATGTCGATACTTTTGTTGTATCATGTATTAGTTTAAATTGTAATTGTAATTAGTTTTCAGTATCGATCTCAAGTGTTAAATCCATTTCAATCGATTTTTATAGTGTGTTTTAACACCTTTGTCCCAGTTAGAGGGAGGGTTGAGCGCTCAAAAACTGGTTTGACCTCGCCACGTGCTTGGTGTGCCCGTCCCAGGCCGGGAACCTGCGTTCCAGAAGATCTCGTTGTTAAATTAGTCATTTGTTGTTATTTGTTTGATTAGGTCGGTTATGCAAAAGTTCACATTTTGTATTTTGGGGGCTCTTACAGCTTCCGTTATTGTATGGACTCCGGTTCATTATTGAAGGCCGTATTGGGAACTGTAGAAGTTTAAATTCGACTCCCATTTGGTGGATGGCTGTCTCATGGACAATCATGCCATATCTCCTATTATATATTGATTCAATAAGGGAATAACATAAAAAGATGAAATAAAACAAAATCTGATATTAGGCTTATTTAAAATGTAATATCTAAAACATGATTTTTGCTATATTTTTTCATCAAATATTCATTTATAATTGTTACAATAGTCATATATGGATTAAGATATTATTCAGACATAATTGAAACCCAAATAGAAATTTGTAATGTGTAACTTAGGTAGAGTTCCTAAGCAGCATAAGGAAATTCTGTAATACTGAAATCTCCCATTTTTCAGCAATTCGTCCTTATTTCAATGTCTAGAGATTTTGTTGCCATATAAATCGTAAGATATAATTTCAACAGTGTTTATTCCGTCCGAATTATGAGATTTGTTTTGTTACTACATCATTAATCAATATTTTAAAACAAATTTAGTTCGGTTTTACAGTTTCTCACATAAAAATTTTAAAAGAAAATATTACCCCTTACCCTGGAATTTAACACAAACAGTGCATTATATGTGGAAAAGTATTTATACAGGGGGTGATAATATTACACAATTCTTCATTTAAATTGAAGGACTAATTAATTCTTTTTTTATAAATTTAATATATTTTGGCACTTTCAGGATCAGTCGTTTGGACCTTATTATCAACATCCATATTTTAAAACATCGCTGTACATCTACACATAATATATATGCTTCCTATATAAAGACTTAATTCCTAAATAAAAACCAAACATTTCATTTGAAGCCAAAATTCTTTAAAAAAGGAAAAGAAAAAGATACTACAAATGTTATGCAATCAAACACGTCTATGCTTTTACAATTGCTGTTTAAGGTGGTAGACCTGGGTTGAGGGAGATAACTCTTGAAATCAGTAATATGTTTATATTATTTTGTTACATTAACAGTTCTTTAAGCATTCAATTGATACAGATCAAAATTAATCTTTGTTAATAAGATGCTTACATTAGATATATAAAAATGGTTGACATAAACATACCAAAGATTTTCAAAAGTTATGTCCCTTTACATAGGTCTACTCCCTTAAACGACGCAAATATTGCAGTAAATGATCAAACTTTGAATTACATAGTAGCACTATGTTCAACATAACTACAAATAATTTATCATTCAAACAGTGCCCTGCTTTTATATTTGCTGTTAAAATACAATAAATATTTGATAGGTTTGAAATTTACAAACACAATTATGTAAGATTCATAATGATTAGATGACAGTATTACAGGAAATTGATCAACTGTCAAATTCCCAAGGAGCACTATTTTTATTTCATTGTTATCATGATTTTATGATTGCAAATACATATATTACATGGCTATTTTTCCAAAATAAGGTTGATACTTTCAACAAATTTACCAAATTTGAAATTTGAGGTTTATTTGCGAAATCAATATTAGTACCCTGGAGTCAAACATTAAGACTGTTTAGTAGCCATCTGTACTTAGAAATCAAAGAGTTATATGCAATTTAAGTTTTAAACTGAAACAATAATTTTATTTTTCTTCTTTAGGCTCAGAATAAGATTCTAAGAAATATGCTAATTGTCTTTTCCCTAAAAAGATTTACAAACTAATAACGTTCATTAGCACACCATAAAGAAAGAACTAGATTACAGCTTAATTTTGTGTCTGGAAAATATATTTGAGATAATCTTTGTTATCAAACTTGAAAATAAGGATGTGTAAAGCATCTATCCACCAATTTCTAAAGTGGAATAAAAATTTCCCCTGTTTTGTTGTTCCACATGTTGATCTCTTCTCGGATTGACATCAACACGAATAAGAGTTGAAGGATTCCACGACGAGTTCTCATCTTCTAAGTTTTTATTGGAAACATTCAGAGCTGGCCTAGTGCTTAAATGGAGAGGAACACACTGCTTTTGGATCTAAGATTGCATTCTGACTTTATATACATTAAATACAAAAAATAAGGAAATTGTGGGGAAAATGGCTTTCGTGGCAAAGTTCGTGGAAAAAGATTATATCAGAGTTGTACTCAGACAAGGTGATGACAAAAATTTAAATCATATAAAAAGGCCATCAACAATGGACGAGATACAATCTTAAAATGTGAAAGGCTCTTCAAAAATAAAATTTGAAACTTTTAAAGAGTGGAAAAGTGGAAACGAAAATATCTTAAAATAAAAGGCGAGAAAGAAAACACGTTGGCTACATATTCCTGATAGGCACGATAAATATGTGAAGGAGTTAAATAAGTTTGTGGGCGCTCCTACTTCCCTTAACATGGGACAATGGTGTGAAAATCTGACAATAAAAGCAATTCTTTGGCTTACTTTTGATTTCCATACTGAATACAATGACAATAGATATTAATATAAAGGTCTCTTTAAACCTTGACATGAAATAAAGCACGAAAGTCAATATCATTAGACGTTCAAGAGTCTTACGCAAATGCCAAAAAACTATTGACAAAATGTAGGAAGCTGTTTAGTTTTGTGGTAAATTATTGACAAGATAGTCAATGTTGGTATCAATGATCGCCCAACAAAAGTGCTATGTAAAAGATAAGTCTTTCGGATGAAGGTTAATTACAAAAACTGACAAGTCCCAAAGGATTGTCTTTAAATTTGTGAGGTTTTCTTAAACATTTGCATGAATGAAGATAATTTTATATAATATTAACAAGTTTCGCGTTAATATCCTCTCATTTTATTTATAAAAATGTTTGATTTAAATTAACATTTCGTTCATCAAAACCCCAAACATTACTTCAAACACGTGCAAACAAAACAAGTTTAGAAATATATACACTATATGATTAAGTCCCTCGTTGAAGGGAAAACTATTGGAAATAGTCCTCTTGTAAAAAGAGTCTTGAAAAGCGACTTCAGGAATTATCATTATCGCCAATTCAATTCACATATATCAGTATTATACTTCATGCAGTCCTTGGGTAAGAACCATTTGTTTGCTCTAACTTTTGAAAGCTCCGCCCATTCCTAGCAACATGTATTAAATCGCGCGCTTTCATAGAAACGTTTGATAATTTGTAATATTGACGCCCAATTAAGGTTAAAGGCCCCCTTTTGAACCTTGAAGTTCAATGCACTGAGAATTTTAAACTACTACAGTTCACAATAAAATAAATAAACCTCATTTTTAAAGCAATTTTGAACAACCGAAATATCTATGTAAATTCATTATATTCGGTGCAATTTTGATAATATTGGTGTTTTTCTACCAAAATTTAATAAAAAATCCCCAGACTTTATAAGGAGTATTTGTGATATACAAATTGGTAAAATAGCTTACATACCTTGTTATCTGAATGTTCCTAGCCTTCATTTCTTGTAAAAATCTATAAATTGTCTGTTTTTTAACAAAAAAATGTTTACATTTGATAAAATTCGAACAGACCCATGAAGGTGTGTTTGAATACATCTGAATACCCAAATTTTTATGCCTGATTTTACTAATTACTCCTTTAAAATAACATATTTCGGAAAAACATTGCTAGCACCATATGCATCAGTATTTAATGCATATTTACTATTATTTTCAAAGAAATATATCCGGTAGGAGAGGCTGAGGATTTTTCATAAAATTTCCATATGTTTAGCATTGAACTGAAAAGGGGACCTTTAACATTAAGTTGTAGAAGTTTAGATTGTGCATACATGCTGGAAAAGTAATCGTAAGGCGAAAATTAAGTATAGCGGAAAGATGGCAAGTAGTTGGCATGTCACAGATGGGTTTAAGCAACAGAAGGGTGGCACAGCGTGTTGGTGTACACCATTCTGTGTTTGACCGTCCTATGGATCGTTTTTAGGCGACAGGCACGGTATAGGATCGTCCGCGATCGAATAGACCCCGCAAAACTACCCTAAGATAGGATAGGCTCACAGCCCGTCGTGCCAGGAGGGATAATTTTACCACGGCTAATCGTATACGCGCCGGTTTGCCTTTCGGAGGCCATGTGTCTGTTCACACTGTAATCAGGCCACTCAATGCTCAGCATTTGCGTGCTAGGATACCCATAAAAGGAATAATGCTGACAGCACGCCATCAGATAGCTCGCTTGAAATGGTCACGTGACCATCTCCAGTGGAATATACGAAACTGGAGACGTGTTCTTTGGTCCCGCTAGAGTCGGTTCCTCTTGCTTCCTTTGGACGGTCGTGTTCGGGTTTGGCGGCACAGAAACACCGCATATCGCGAAAAAAAAAACGTCATGGGCACAACAGCCTTTGGTGGGGTGGTGTCACTGTACGGGGGTGCTTTTCCTTTAATTGTAAGTTACCCTTGCACGTTCTTCAAGGTAATCTCAATGGCGTTGGTTATCGTCATAACGTGCTTGACGTGCATGTTGTGCCACATTTCGACAACCACCGATTGGCCGACATACCCATCTTCATGGACGATGATGCCAGACCACACCGGGCCCTGTTAGTACGCGCATTTTTACAGCAGGAGGCGATTGTTACCTTCGAGTGGCCTGATATGTCCCCGGACATGAACCCAATTGAACACGTTTTGGATGTTATTGGTCGGAAATTGAACCAGCGCGTTCCATGTTGTCGCAATAATGCCGAATTGACCAACGCAATAGTGGAGGAATGAAGGAGATTTCCACAAGACTGGCTTCGTCGTGTGGTTATTGGAAAGAGAACTTGAGAGAAATTGTGGTGGTTATACGAGTTATTAATTAAATTTGTGTGATAAAGCTGCCCCATATGTTCATTTAAAAGTTCTAAAATTCTTATGAGCATTACGGTTTCTTAAATTGTGAAAAACTGATTTCTCGATAAAACATTTTTCGGCATTCTGAAGTTGCCAAATTATCCCTGTTTTTGTTTTAAGAATTAACCAATCGTACGACTTGTTAATTCACCCAAATTTCAACCTAAAGTTTAGCCTGTACACTAATACATAAAAGTGTCTTGGTAGGAATTTAGTTCTATTGCCTTTTTTAAATAGGTGTAAAATGAAAATTGTTATCAGAAAAATACATTGTGGCGCTTAACTTTTGTCGACTTGTATATTTTAAGATGCTATCTCAAGACATCAAGTGAACAAACCAGACATAAAGATATGATTTGCACTGGAAAATTAACCAAATTATCTTTTCGTTAAAAAAATTGAAAAGGGAAACTAAATGCAAACTGTGACATTGATGTTTAAAAATAACTTTCAGGTCTTAATATTGCTTTCTCATTGGTTATGGCCGACCTTAAAGATAAAACCATGGCAACAAGAAAATATTTTTTTTTAATCTTAACGATATCTTTTGGATTTAACCAGGTTTAGAATAAAACCCCAACGACTAAATAACTCTCTTTTTGAAAAGTAACAATTAGGACAAAGGTACAATGTCTTTTCTAAATTTGAAGTTGAGTAAAATTAAGTTGGTCTATACATATACCCATTTCTATTTCCGCTTTAAATTAATCCAAGAATATCTTAATTTATAGCAAAAGAGTAGTTGGTCTTGATTAGTTCTCAAGGAAAGAAAAGGTAAAATGGCGGGAGAAAGGAGAAATGGCTGGTCGGTCACTAAAAGAAATAATTGTGGACACAGTATGTCTCACCTTCTACTGCAGCTTGATAGAAGGAGCAGGGCCTTCACTTAAACTGATCGCTCATGCATAACTAAGGGGTGGGCCATCAATCGGTTGTGGAATCGAAATTAACTGTTATATACGCAAATCCATACCAAATATCAAGTGGCTATGACTATTGATTATGGCTGTATAAACTGCTTGCGATAAACTTAAAAGTTATAACTCATGCATAACCGAGGGACGGGTTCATCATTCCGAGATGTGGAAACGGAATGTACTAATGAAGACGCACTTCCTTACCAAATAACACGCGTTTAGCACTAGTCGGGCTGTAGATACTGCTTGTAAAAAAAACTTACGAGTTATCGCTCATTTATAAATTATTGGTAGGGGCCATCAACTAAAGTATTAATTTGCACTGTAGCTTTATTGTTGCCACTATATAATAAATTATATTGACATACAAGTAACATCCAATGGTTTTCAATTCTTGACACCACCGCCTCCGGAAACAGTATTCCTGTGTCTCGCATTCGCAAATTTTCGTCACAGACGAGAAAAAGAAGAGGAAGAGATAGGAAAGAAGGACTTGGAATTTATTTTTTCCTTGTCCCAAAATTCTTATGCAAAACGATTTCCGTCTGTCCATTTAGTATTTCAAAATTCGTTTTTTTTATTTTCAACATACGTGTACAACTTTAACGAAACTATGGTATCCTTGAAACTTGGTCTTATTTTTCAAAAGTAATGAATTACCGAACAAATCTTTTTATTGTAAGATAAATGATTTAGCATTTAACATTATTTTACAGGTTGACTGATTGAAAAGATCTCAGCAATGATCAATTTTAGCCGTATTGAAGAAAATTTAATTGAAAATTTCGCTTTTGACGAAATATTTCTTCGGACAAAACCGGGAGATTCTTAGATTTATTCTACCAGTATCTTTATTATTCATTACCAGGCAGGTACTTATATATGTTGGGTTTTTAATAATTATTTGCAAAAAACAGAAAACAATCAATTGTTTGAACATCATGAAAATAAGAAAATTCTCTAAAACATTTTTTGACTTTTTCACATCTCTGCGTTATATTGCATATACATGTAGTATTATATTTTCTGTGTAAGTGCTTTAAAATTCATTAATGTTTATGTCGTTATAATCCCATCGTCAAACCTCAACTATAAACAACGGGAGGTAACTCGATTGACCGTTTCTCGTCCTCGAGATGAATCAAAGTTTGATATTTACTTTATCTTTATACGATTTTGAAGTTTATACGAGTATTGCGTGTACTTTGAAGAACCTAAGTAATGAACTTCGATGTATAAAGTGGTCCTATTTCTTTTGCAGTAAGGTAAGAGCTCATATTGATAAATGAAACATAAAAGACTACTTTGAATGAGAATAACTGATTAATTTCGGTGAAACAAACGATTTTTATAAATTCTATAAATGTATCCGTTATATTTTTGCATTTGAGAACTTTAGAGTGTTGTACATTTCTACATGATTATTTTAACAGTTTTTAGAGTGGGGAATATTTTGAAAACACGAAATAACAATCTAACGGCAAATCTGTTAACATTCAGACGGTGAAAACAGTTCATTCAGTTGAGAAAATTTAATTTTTGTTACGTTATCATCAACCGACATTAAGGTATAGATTTTAAAGCCCAAAAACACAGTTTTCCACACTCGCCAACGTGAACAGATTTCACATGTTGTTTCCTGGAACACGTTCTTTTGTGTTATCGGGTACATTTCAACTACATTTTGTAGCTTACCACGCGCGGCAGTATTACAGACTCTCAATACAATATAATACTAACGCTCGCTTTATTATCCCTGCACTTCCGAATGAAAGTTCGGGCATATTGTCGTTACCCCTGTCTGTCCGTCCGTCCGTCACACTTTTCTGTGACGTGAACTCCTCCTACATTTTTGAAGGCAGGCTTTCAATTTTATTTCATTCTTTTTTTATTAATAATAACTTTATTTGCAAATTACACCCATATGGGTCAAGCAAATACAAATACAATATACAGGACACACATAAAACATAGATTGAACATAACAAATTTATACATGTATATATAAGAATTGTGTAACTTTTGACCGGCATGGACCTGAATTTTGCAATTCTAATGACTGCTTTAAAAAATCACATACTGTTAGCAAAAGTTCAGGTTTTGGAGAAAGTATATCTTTTAGTTTCTCCAGTTATTGATGTTAGTTAAAACTAGGGTTTATCAATTAATACACAAAATTTTGTAATCATTTGTCTGTTCTCAAAATTTGCAATTGACTCTTTCAATATAGTTATTCTTCAATTTCTATTTCTGATTTAAGTTAACTGTAAAGAAATAATTTTGAGCGACATACATTATTAATAGATGAGAGTTTATTTAATTTTTTTTCTTTGTAGATATTGCTTTTTTCTTTTTTTAAACTTAATCTTTAAATTAAATTTTATTTTATTGTATATATTGTGCAAAAAATACCAATTTTAAAGTCTTTGGTTTTGACCCTGCCGGGGATCGAACCCACGACCTTCCGCACTCGAGGAGAGCACGGTAACCATTACACCACTGAGGCGGACACTTATCTAAGACGTTCTAAAAGTTTTATAAAGTTTACACTTACGGATAAGGTTATTTCAAACAATTTACAGTTGAAAATCATTGTGACATTATTGACAATATTTACGTGAAAGGTTGGTGATTTCCCGATTATATTTAATTACATGTAAAGATATTGAGATTCTTATGTACGAATATATAAAAGCAGAAAAAAAGATGAATGTGGTATAGTTATCTAAGATTGCAATCGAAAACTTTAAAGTTTAATGGTTTTTTTCCTGAAAACGTGAACAATTCACAAATATTCAACCAATAAGGTAAGCTATTAAAGTCCCCAGAATTAAGAATTGATAATATGAAAATGTATCATAAATCTACCAATAAATTTGTAAAAACAAGGAATAATAAAACATGAAAATAAAACCATTCATTGGGTAACAGTTCCTAGCTTTGTACAGGCACATAAAATGCCGCTTCAAAATTTTCCGTCCCTACCCAGATTTCCTGTTTTCCAGTGGCAGTCAAAAGCCGTTGCCTAGATGTGTCCTTTACCATTTTAATCCATCCCCTCTTTCGGTAATTTTTGATAATTGTTGAATTTGTTTTCGTCCTGAACATGAATGAATTATTTGCCACGTTAATCAACCAACCATCAATCAATCAGGCAGATAAAACATGTGGCGTGTTGAAAATATTGCTGAGCGCACAATCCTCTCCTCAACACGGGCCAGTTTTGTGATAAATCAACATAAATCAAACCTTAAAAGCCCAACGCATCAGAGTTTACTTTTGAAGTTGCTCAGGATATACAGACAATATATAACAAAAACAAGAAGAGAAAATATTATGAACCGACCTCAACCAAGTAGTCACTGTTTCTTTCGGTTCGTTCAAAATTCAGACAAAATTGAAAATGAATCGCGTTTTCATTAGCTAAAACATCAATGAAAAACGCCAAGTAAGATTTAGTGTAAATCTATCGTTTATATTAAAAAGAAAACCTGGTTGTGTGCTCATTCATGTTTTTTTTAAATTCAGGTGCAGCCAAACTTTTAATTTATTTCATATCTTTATATAACACTCTTTTTTATTACATTAGATACATTAGATTAGCTACAGTTATGGCATCAATACATGCAACCAGATAGTTGTCTTCCAAAACTAGCAAGAATCAGTTACACACATGTATATATATTTTTTCTCTGACAGTTTTTTGTTGTTTGAATGTATTCGATAGTTAATGGTGGTTGAAGCTACTGGTAAAACTGGACAGATTGCTTACTGTACTGTGGTGGAGGAACACAAAACAGATCACGTGAAGATAACCCACCGGCATCAAATGGTGAGATACTTTGTTAAGGGAATTCCGTTGAGATTGCAATTTGTGACACAATGTGTTTCCAAGGTATAAAAATGCTAGTTGAAATAATTTTTTTACGATTTGAGAATATATGAAATTTATTCAAAGAGACTAAAAAGGCAGACAGAAATCGTTGAATCGTTAAGACAAGACGTGGCGAACAAAAAAGAAACGAAAGACAAACATTGTACGCACTTGTTAAATATACACACCACAAAGTTAAATTTTTTGAAAAAAAAAACTTTACATTTTAGTTGTTTAAAAGCAAATGTTGAGAATTTGCTGATGGAAATTGCTTATAAAATGGTCTGTTTTGAATGATTGTCTTAGATATCACAATTATTGTGTACTCTAAAAATATATAGTTTGAAAGTAATTGGTGTATTATTTACTCAGTTCCATAATCAGAATCTGATAATTGTACTGATGCTATAAATGCTACCCAAATGCAGTGCTTCAATTTTCAATTTTTCAACCGTTTCTAACGTAATAGTTCAAATAAAATCGGGATCATTTTGACAATCATGGCTGATGTTGCACTGGCAACTGGCATTTTGTTTATTTTTTTCTTTAGTTCTTCAAACTGAAAGCCACTTCAAATGATCTTTATCTAATATGAGAAAATGTGTATTGAAGATTTTGATTTTCAAAACTGCCGACGTTGCCACACCAACGGATAGGATGAAAAATGCATTTTCTCAAAATCAACCGAGCTGATTTTAATCACATGTTCTATGATTATCTTGCCATCAATCTTTATTTCTTCATACAATAAAATTGAGATTATTTAGTCTATCATGGTTGTTGTTGCAAGAAATATCCTTGGTAATGATTTCAAACTTTCTCAGTTATCTCCTCGCATCAAGCTTAATGCTTTACGTAAAAAATCTAGATCATTTGGCGGAAATGGGATTTAAAAAGGGGACTTTTTCTTTAACTTTCCCCACTTCTAGTAAATCAAACATGCAGACTATTACACATTTAAAGGAGACAATATATTTCAAAAAGCTGGGGTTTCCATAGTAACCAGAAATAAGAAAATGCAGAGTTTTGAGATATTATACCGTTTTCCATTGTTGTTTTAATGATAATTAGAGTTGTGAGATACAAAACTGGTTTTGTTTAAATTGTCAAAAACTTCCAACAAAGGTTGTGTTTTTTTCAATTATTTTTTTTTCTAAATTTTGACAAAATCCAATTTATATAATAGAGCTTAACATAATAAAACAGACATTATTTGGAAGTTTTTGGATTTTACTTACACAAATGTTAAATGCAATAATTCACCTACGAGAACGTAGATATGGCGTTAATGTGTTATCGTATAAACGATTTTTCTCCTATATATATATAAATAATTGTAATTATTATTATTTCTATCATTTCGTTTTGTTTTCATTAATATTTTACGCATTTGTCATTACTCAAAATGACAAAATGGAATTGCAAATCTCACTACTGTAAGTATGTATTTTAGTTTTTCATTTTTCTATAAATAACTTGGTAAACTATTGGCTGAACATGCTGTACTGATCAAAGCTGATCTCCGAAAGGAAGTTTCAGCCTTTTTGAAGGAAGTGAACCTAATCATTTTAAAATTTCAGCATTTTTTGATAAAATTTACAAATATTTATATTTCATATTTGTTTAAAACGCCATTTGTGCACATCTTTATCATACAGTTAACGTTTGTCAATATATATCATCGATATCACCTGTGACCATACATCACTGCACCAAAATTGTCTGTTCTTGAATAATCCTACGATATATCCCAGAAACGAATGTATCGAATCAATTGAGAATCTTAAACGCTGTAGACAGGAGGATGAAGAATATTGTAACATAAATTCGGAAAGTTTGAAATAGGAAAGTTGAAGTGATCCCGTTTTCCCTCTTGGTCAATTTCTTATTCTAATTTAATTAAATATATTTAGTCATAATGTTAGCTAAACTTAACAAATTCAATGGAAAAAATCATCTTTGATATTGCAAAAACTAAAATTATACGATCTGGATAATTTTTTTTGATATTTCACAGGAGTCCCTGAAGGATTTTCGCTACATACGAGTATAAAACAAGTTGGCTAGTAGAAGCGCACAATTTGAGCCCATTGGAATGTCAATGGTCTGTTAAAAAACTTGCCCAACGAATTTTACACAATGTTATGAATAAGAAAGTCCAGCATTTTGAGAAAATTACCTTCACTGATTTATGAGAACAAGCGGTGTGTCTCTTTCAAAGTAAACAAACTTTTTACGTAAATCCAAATATTTATATCTTGGATTTCTATTTTGTTCACAAAATATTTATTTATCAATTTCTTAAGATGGTCCATATGTTGTGAAAGTGGACTTAAAGGATTCCACGACTTGTGTTGCCCGCAGAACAGGTGACGCTTACATGTCCATACACATGGTCCCACTCTTTGCTTATATTGTGAGTTTGTGTGATTCCTTTCGGATTTGACACGGATTTGACAATCCTGATTGCGACACCTGATTTGACACTTTTTTGACATAAAGAACTTCATGATAGGTGCTTCGCGCATGACAATAAATAAACTTACCCTTTCGGAGCACCTGATCCCTCTCCTGCTTTGTAGAAAGTTCGTGAATTCTAAACCTTTCACAGATGACAATGGATATCTCCCGACTGCCATGAATACAAATCCGTTCCTATACCGGTTATGACTAACATCGATTGTGACTATACACCGGCTTTGATTACTGAGTAACACGACGGGTGCCACTAGTGGAGCAGGAGTTGCTTACCCTTCCGGAGCACCTGAAC
>JAULBM010332788.1:0-12947 GCA_032357055.1 Geukensia granosissima
TGGAAATAGTGATATGGATACTGATAATAATTGTAGATTATTCTTGTTGGTCCAAAAATTTATTTTAGATTCAAAAAAGATTTTTCTGATATATTTCTTAATATTGAGTGTATACGGAGATGGACAGCTGCGACTTACCCCCTTCCCCTTTCTCATGTTTAAATACTGTCCTTATCATGCTATGTTGTTTTTGTTTTTTTTTTTTCACAAAATAATCATTTGTTAATTTGTTAACGTACATGTAATATATTGTCTTTATAATTTGTATGTATAGAGGAGAAGACTTTATAAATTGTAAACTTGTGTCTTATCCGATTGTCATTAATGTTTAGAGAATAAAATATGTTTAAAGTAGGCTAGATTTAAAAAAATGTCGATTTTTGTCATTCAACATGACATAAAAAGATTCTTTATGCAACTAACCAGCTGACACCATCATGACTTAAAAAAATTTTGAACCCTTTGGGTTAACATTTAGGCAAACTCACGGCACTGTAGGCAGTTTTATTTTTGACCTAAAAAGGGGCCAGATTTGACTGTTATCATTTCTTGTCCTTCCAAATTATCTGCGAAACGATTATAGTCACAAATAACACGGTGGAGGAAAAATACCTATTAAAATCTAAATGCACCCAGGTATTTTTTTTTGTTTACATTGGGATATCTCAAATTATAAACACAAATATAAAAAACGTTGGTCTGGTTGAGTCTTGTGGCATAAAAAAGATTAACTTGGCATCTATCCTTTTGTATCTTCGAAATCTTTTAAAACCTCATCTCCGAACTATTGTTTAACTGATCTCTTGTCATTGCAAACATAAAACAAAAATTTGTTATGGGTGATGCTAAATTCTGCATATAGTCAGCTTTATTATCACTTTTCTTGTAAAATAACATTTTTATTTGCTTACATCCATCACACGTTACCTAAGGCAGTGGCGAAAAAGATGAACTAATCATAAAATTAAAGGATGTGGATGGGAAGACATTCAAGTAAAGACGCAACATAGTGGTATGAACAACCTTACCTATACAAATACATGAAATTAATTTTGACATTACATCTTATGATATTTGCTTACAAAATCTTTAAAATCGGCACAGGAAATTTCTTCAATAGAGTATTGCAAGCGAAATATTTACCTTTCACAACCTGGTAAACAATCATGTTAACTGCAAACAGTTCTTATCAACAGGTTAGGTGTATGGGGTTGACGTTCACAAACACATGTAACCATGACACTTTCCGCCTGTCCCAAGCCAAAAACCTGTAGTCCAGTCGTTTCTTTTTAGGTTTTCCTGTTACTAGTTTTATACTTAACCGATTATTTTTACATCTGAATGTCAACAAATTTTACTTCAAGTAGATTTTACAGCTTGGCTTCTGTAGTGGATCTTTGTAATTTTTACTTTTTTTTGGCTGTCTCATCGACAACTATATCACATTTATTGCAATATATTTAATGACTATTGGAAAACTGTCCAATATTAACATGATTAAGTGCATTTAAATTTTTGTTAGAGTGAATTTTTAAGAATAACCCAGACAAAGAAACACAGTGTTATAGTTACAAGTAACAGACTGACAATTTTGAATTAAAACTTTGAAAAGAATTGAATTATAATTAATATCATGTTTCAAATACAAATGTGAATAATAACAGTTAAAGCATATTCGCCTCTTAAAAGATACGATTGCAAATCAAAATATTTTGTACTCTGACAACCGTAAATTTCTGCACAACACTACAAATGCATAATATATACTGTATGCTTATTTGATCTAACCTGAAATTAAAAAAAAGACGTTTTCGGTTATCTTAAATAACCTCAAAAATCAAAGCATTGCATCTGCCATTATAAGTAAACTGAGTTACATTCAATATCTGTACCTTCAAATAATGGATAAACTATCCATTATTAAGCCATCAGGACTAAGATTTGGTTGCAGCTTTTTGGAAGATCGAATATGAAACTACGAATGAAGTAGATAAACCAATACGAAAACAAGTAAAATACGTGAAAAAACTACGAAACCTATTATTATAAAGAATACATAGGCACTGTAATTTGCTTAATTATACGTCATTGTGGTTTCCCATAGAATAAAATAACATAAGATTTTCAGATGTTTGCACAAAGATGTCGATTTATCTCGCTTTTGTCACAACATAACCATACATAAGCTGTCTGTTTTCAGATTTTTTTAAATTTTAGATTTGAAAGTCTGTTGTTAAACATTTCTCGTTGATACAGATAAGAGGTAGAGGAAAATACCGGGAAAAATATGTTATCTTTCAACTGTAAATAATCGATTAACCAACGGCTTTAAATTGATTGACTGATTGATTGTTGTTTGACGCCCACTTGAAAATATTTCCTGAAAATTCAGGACGAGAATCAGCAATAAATCATAAAAGGGGTTGAGCAGGGGGAATTTTATAGCCACAGGATGCCAAATTTGGACTGTTTGGGTAAAGGCTGGAAATTTAGCCTAGAAACTGGTCACTTGTCACTCATTACGAGTTATTGCAAAGGGATCTTTAACGTACACGCACATAATTCGCATACTATACGCTCATAATTTACATGTTACATGAAAACCACACGCTTCATGATAAACATTCTACGCAAAAAAAAACGGATTCAATCGTGTTATTTTAAAGGTCAAATAGATTAGAGATGAAAATTTAGGGAACAAAAAAGTATTGGTTTTTTATGGAAACAATTAAAACCAAAAACATGTATTATACATATATGTTTTGTTATAATAACAAATATTATAATACTATGTTTTGTTATAAACACAAATATTATACATATATGTTTTGTTATAAACCAAAAACAACCTGGATGTAGTATAGTAGTTTTTTAGGTCAGAATTCCAATTACTGAATGAAATATACATGTAGCATAAATTCAATATTACAAAACATGTTAAAAAGAAGTAGAAATGAATAACAATGAACTAACAAAACTTTTCATTTAAAATAAATCTACTCCTATTGTATGTTCAGAACTTCTAGGATCTGAAAAATTTTAAAAACTGATATTTTTTACAAATGTGTCAAAATGGCCATATCAATTTTGCCGTCAGTTCGATTTTAATTTTTAAATTTGAAAACTCTTCACTACTATTGAATATTCTGAATTTAATTATCGTTCGGACAGAGTCCTTTACAGCATATTGCATTCTAATACGTCATAAATATAACTTCTAATAAGTATTACTGCTCTTCTGAGAGACCACCCAAGGGCGGCCGGGGTATAGAAATAGGCCGTTATGTTTTTTTTTTTGCCTGCATGTAGAACCCCTGCTAAGGGGGTGTCCGTTGGTTGATCGACTTGTATAAATAATCAACCGCATCCCGAAGGTGGCGGGGTTTAGAAATGGACCTCTCGGCTTCTCCGTAAATGGTGCAATTTCTCCTACAGGAGCTATCGTTGGTTGAGCGTGATATATAAATTCACAACACGGGAATGTTACCGTCGTGCCCCGAGTTTGCAAAATTAAACTCTATTAACACATGAAAGAAACATTTGCAATAGCTCTTAAATTGGGTGGTCCGTAGGTGGCTAGTTGCTCGGGCTTTCTTTCCAGCCACTACCCAAACAGTCACAATATGGCATCCTGTGGCTAGGAAATCAACAATCCATCCCACAAATGATTATTGTTTGATAGCTGGTTCTCGTCCTGTCCATGAAATATTTGCCGCTGGACGTTAAGCATCAATCAATCAATCTTCTGTGAGATTGCAACGACGTCTTGCAATTAATAATTGACACACATTTTTAGATTTACATCAAAATGCAGTAAAGATTGGCAGAAATATAGAAAACTTTTGTTTTATTGTCAGGTAAAGAAAGTCGAAAATGAGCAATAACTTATGCTTATATTGCTCAGAACCTGGTTTAGAGGATGTCAAATACTTTATAGACCATTTGAGCACATACAAAAAGACAAAGAGTTGAAATAGACCAAAGACGCAAGGCAGCCAAAATCTAATCCTTGTACAATGAAGTAATCATATCCAAAAAAACCGACAGTTCAATTTCGCAGGAAAGACTCTATCGTGTGCAATACAAGGAACGAGGCCTTTTTCGAGAATTTAAGGATGTTCACTGCTCTCATGTTCAGCCATTTTGTTAGTTTTTCAAACTCCTCTATTTTCATCCTTTTCATACCATTTATATTTTTCCCAGTGACCCCCACTTTTCTTTTCATAATTTCATTAAACACTCTAGAAATACCATCCGAAAATTCTTGTTATTTCTTCTTGGGTTTAAACGGATATAATCTACTAGAGAAAAATTAAGAGAAATCATTTTCCTAAAAAATCGAGCGCACATAATGTTTTCTGCTTATTTTGTTGAAATGTGAAAAATGCTTAAAAATGCTTAAAAGCAGTTATAAGGATTTGAAAATCAGATTTGTTATTTTAAATATCAGCAGCGAACATCCCTAAAATTTTACCGACAAACCAGCGGACGCCTCTTTAGCAGCAGTTTCACCTGCAGGCGAAGAAACCGAACGGCCTGTCGTCCTCAGGGATAAAGATAAAACGTGATTTGAAACTATAAGGTAATCTAAAATTGTAAAAGTATGGCTGCTCTTGTATATTCCAGAATATACAATGACAATATATTCAGTGTAAACTATGTTTCAAATGTGTGCATTGTTGGTCATTAATGCGTATTTGTATCCACTCCATAGGGTCAATACTTTAAGGCAGTGTCACGTGGCGTTTTTTCTTGTTTATTTCAAGTAAATGAATTAAAAATGTATTTCTTTAACTGTTTCTGTTTGCATGGTTTATTCTTTATAATCAAAGACTTATTCTCAAAATATGAAATACTTTGTTTAGTTGGAAAATTTCGTTTAAATCGAACAAGAAATGATTTCTTTCTTTTCTTCTTGAAAAAGTGTAGTTTAAACAATATGTGTAGAAAAAACTTTTGCCGAGAGCCAGCATTAAAAGGGGCATTTTTTAACACAAAACGTTAATTGTAATCTTAGATAAACATGGCCGAAAATGTTAATAATAATTTGCTCCGCGTTCATATATTCATTGCTCCGCATTCAATGTATCATAAAAATCTTTCACTCCGTCGTTCCATATACCATGAAAAAAACAATCAACCAGACACGTTCACCAAAATTTCTCAACAGTAATAAGGATTAATGGAACAATATTTGACAGGCAAATTCAATTATTGGAGAGTGTTTGAGTAAAAATAAAGACGCTGGTGGAGTACAATCATGTTTCTTATGCCAAATCCTGCGAAAACGGTTAAAATATATATGATTTTAGCTAAGTCTTTGTATAAAAATAACATAGAACATTAGAAATATGATTACTGAACAAACTTGCATACTGTTAATAAGAAATCAACTGAACTTACCTGCACAATATCAAAGAGATTATCACTTACTTTTCTCGTTGTAAATTTTCGCGGCTCCGCGTTGAGTGAATCGCTCTGCGTCCAAATACTCGAAATGCGGGGTGTGAGAGAGGGTCTCAATAAAAATTTACATTTTTAAAAGTTTAATGATTCTGCCAAAACGATTGATTGATTGTGTATTGATTGATTGATTGATCGAATGAATGAATGCTGCTTTAATTCCAGCGGGCAATATTACAGCTATATTTAGGACGTGAACAAGTTAACTTACAATCATATGTAGACAGTGAGTAGGGTTAAGGTAAGGGAAGGACTCTTAGACTACCACTGGAAAACTACGAATTGGATATGGTCGGAAATCTAGCCTTGTAACTTGCCGCCTACTTACCACTCAAAATGAAAAGCCCCTGTCTTTAACGTCCTTAGAACCTGGCATTTTCTAAACCCGCGCGTCTTAAACGTCCCTCCGGGTGGATTGTGAATTGATACACCCCACCAACAGGGAAGCTCCTTTAAAAGGACAAGGGCATCCAGGGTGGATATACATATACTTAAGTGTCTATCCATCCCCGACACCTCCTCTGCAAAGGAGAGGTTAAAAATTTATACATCCTAATCGAACCAACGGACTCCCCTTTAACATAGATTTTAACCAAAAACAATACTTTTACTTCAATTTTTCAGGTAACCAGGAATGATGAACATATCTTTACCTCAGAAATTTAGTGCCTTTCTGGATACCTACAGATGGCGTAAGTTAATAATATGAGACATTTAAAATTTTCTCATAAAGTTCAAACTTTAATAGGAAAAATGTCTGTCGAATGACCATAACATTTCTTAAATGAAGGAGCAACTAAATGACAAGAGTAATGTATAAATGTCAACGTACTTGTGAGTAGATGAAGCTTCAATTAACTTTCTTTTTGACAATATTTACATTAGGTTTAGCGAAAAAATCATCGAAAGGTTTCAATTTTTCCTGTGGGTACCAACTGTGCCCCTTATATTACAGATTTGTAGTGTGTATAGATAAACTCCACAAAAACCCTTCTAAATTTTCTGGATTTAAATGCTTCCGTTTCACAAGTTAAAATCAAAACTAAAATATACGATAAGAGAGACGATTTCTCATTCCCTGTTGTAAATTTTCTTTTTGACTCCTTCCTACGGTGTACATATTTCTCACTTGTCTGTTTTACCCGTGTGTGCTTTGATGCTTTGAATTTTAATCTTTGTAATATCAGCAAATTATTAAGTCAAGGATTTCGTCACCATAAAAAACTTTTGCAAAATTCCATCACAAACATAAGGATATAATTTTAAAGTTTGGTTGTACTTGCAGAAAATTGATAAAATGCGGTACAGACAATAGACATTATTTATTAGATCACACACATTTACAATCAATGGTTATGGCAATCAATAAACAAAACATATAAAGGAAATTCGAAATTATATTCAGACTATTCGAACCATTTTTATCCTGGATGGATTGCTATGGAATAAATCAAAGAGGAATTTCTTCCCTTGTGAAGACGGAATTCGGAAGAAACCGTAATGTGAATTCTAATAGCATTGCCAAAAGTACAAATAAAGCTCTAGGATGGTTATAAAATCTCGATTAAAGGTTTGTGAAAGAGCTTCGTTCGACATCTGTTTGAGTACTGATATCATTTGCAGACTATACTTTCAGGATATTTTGAGATGGGAGTTCGGAGTCATTAGTGATATCTTGTTTTTCAAAATCCCTTCAAGAAGAAATGCATATAAAGCTTTCAAAATACGGGAAATTCAGGAAAGGTCCTTAAGGAACTTTTCGTAATATCATCCACCAATTGCACTGAAAGATGTTTGGAATGTTGCGAGATACATGTATGTATATTATAAAAGAGCATGTTTTGCTGTACTTTCATTGGAAATTTGCAGTATTTTCAATAAAATATGTTTATTACACATTTTCTGACATTCTTTTAAAAATTGTAGCAAAAGAGCCAAACGTTACCAAATAAAATAAAAGAAGTAAAATCCAAATTTAAATCGAAATGGCTGGGGACCGGAGCGGTCTCCAGGGCTCGACCCACAGAGCGCGAACCCCAGGTGGTGGTAAGAGGAGGCCCTCTCGTTGGGGGGTTGCCAGGTTATAATACAGAAAGCCTAGCCGTGGACCATAGTGGGTGAAGTGTTTGGAGAGTGCCACGCTCCTCGCACGTAAAAGACCCCTTTTGTAGTTTTCGAAAAAGAGTAGGTTTATGCCGCAATAAAAGGCCAATTTTTATGTCCCTACTCATCACTCCCTTTCCCAGTGGCAATCAAAACCTGGTGCCCTGTTGTGTCCCATCCCTCCTATTTTCGATATTAATAATTCTTGAACATGTTCTCGTCCTGAATATGCATGAAATATTTGCCATTGGACGTTAAGCAACCAACAATCAATCAATCATACAATCGCAATGGATTAAAATTATAACAATTTGAAATATTAGAATGTATACATTTGTAAAATACTGTATTTTTTAAACACAACGATTACTTGCAAATGAGAATGGAAAGACAAAGAGAAATTTATTGTCAAAATCTCAGCAAACAGCTACCTAGAGTTCATAATCTAGAGTAGCTACTAGTTCAAAATAGACATGCCATTCGTAATGGCAAGTTCTGAATCGCCCTGAATTACGTCGATTGTCGTGTCTCTTGGACAGTTTCACATTTTGTATTTCGGGGCCTTTTACAACTTCCGTTATGGTATGGACTCCGGTTTCTTTTTTGAAGACCGTAACAAGACCTGTAGAAGTTTTAATTCTACTGTCATTTGGTGGAGGGCTGTCTCATGGACAATCATGCCACATCTCATATTTTAATACTGACTAAAATTAATTGTTAATGTAAAATGATAAGCGCAATACCTAAATGTTTATGAATATAACTACGAAAGTGAAACAAATAAATCATGACATGAAAACAATGAAATGGATGCGAATCCTGACTTTGTACAGGCGTGGTCAAACTAGATCATTGACTCCTTACCTTTCGCGATTATGGTGAAAAGTGAAAATGAAATAAAAATAACACAATGAATCCGCTTTCAAGAAAGCAAACAATTTAGTCAACAAATTACCTGAAAAAATAATTATAAAATCAAAAGCTCGAAGTTTACTGAAAGCATTCTCAATATGCTTCACTGAATGCATAAGAAATCAAGAGTGTCAACACAAGTAGTGATCAAACCTAATTAATACGAGTATTAATCAATTACAGAACGTTCCTATAAAGTTATAGGACCGTCTCAGTGGTGCTATGATAAGCTTGCTCGCCTCGAATGCGGAAGGTCATGGGTTCAATCCCCGGCCGTGTCAAACAAATGACAATAAAACTGGTATTTGATGCTTCTCCTAGGCGCGAAGCATTAAGTAGTAAGAGCAAAGAATGGTCGGTCCAGAGTCGAGATAATATGAGTATGTTAGGTGGCAATTCTCACTGCGGACTGTTACTTCCGTGAACATAGAACGTTTTAAATCTTGCTAATCATGTCAGTTTACAACAAGGCCGGTTCCATCTTCATTCACAGGCGCGAATCCAGCCCCCCATTTTGAAACGCAAAAATGATAAAAATAGAAAAGTTTGGGTAAATTTTGGGTCTTAATCTCCATTAGAAATAGAGCAAATAGGTGATTCAAAAGGTCCGCAAAAAGTGCTCCCCCATTTCCAAATGTTTGGATCCACCTCCGATTCATACATTACAATATGCTTCGTCCTGAATATGCATGAATATTTATACGCCTTACACCCAATGTTCACATATACATTGTCTGATTAAAGTGCTGCAATTTCAGCCATACAGCGAAGTAAATACTGTACCAGTGGTAAAATTTTCATTCCTTTTCTTCTAATTGTTGACTTCTATTTTATTTGTACTGCGTATTGTTCAACATTGGTATTATTGAACGATTCGAGGGATTTCGATATATTATAACAGCCAAGTCTATAATGTCGCAATATTTTGTGTATCCCACTCATTGCAATATGTCACATAAACATTTCTAAATAAGCGAGACAATTTTGTCGTTTGATATGGAATCACATATGAAGACTGATATTTTCCTGTGAAGTTGCGGAGTAAACCATAAAAGATCGTTTACTTTCTCTGTCTTGAGGTTGTTATCTCATGAAACCTTCCCATAACCATAAAAACTAAAACCGGATAAGGAAATGGACAATGCGGTGGTATCTTTAAAGAGACAAGAAGTGCTAACCCTTCCGGACGACCTCAGTTCAACCTCGTCATTTGGTATAGTCCGCATTATTTTAAAAATGTGTGTTTGTTTTAGTGTGATACTGTGTGTACACAATGTTCCGGCTTGTTCATGTTTTCAAAAGATTTTGCGAGATTTTAAGCATCAAATGAAAATTCACCTTAAATTAGCAAATGTCTAACACTTATATACGCAGAAAATCTTTTGTTGTATTTGTCGCCTAGAGAATCTGGCTTCCAAATGTGCTGCTGTGGACCCCCCAACCACCCACCCACCAACCCCCAATCAGCAATTTGACAAACAATTTCCATAAAAAGTTACAAATTCAATATGCGGATTACAGAAAATATAGCCCAGCAAAAATACGACTAACAATTAAAGTTATAATTTACAAAATCCGGATTAAAACTTATAAAAATGCTAAATAATTGAGGCGAAATGTCGCTCATTGAAAAACAAATTAAAACATGTATTCATTTAGCTCAGTCGCTTTAACCTAGATACCGTTGGTTATAGTCATTTCGAAACTTGTGAAAATTAAACTTTAAAAAATAAAACTAGGTTTTAAAAAGCTATAATTACTTATTTCAATAGAACATGGTCAACATAGATAAAAAAATTATCTCTTTTTCACAACGACATATTGTAACGCTAGTCTGGAAGAACTTTCAGTTCGAAGGGTCAGCAGTTTAACATCATAAATAACGCGCCATGTAGGCTCCGAATAATTATTTCTTAATGAGGAAATTATACTCATTTACAGGTATCTTAAAATATCAATCACAACCATGTTAGTAACTGAACATGGAGTTTATTGATAAACATTTTTAAGATAAACAGAGATTTAAGTCAGCAAATTGCAAAAACAAACATATGGGGTTAAAGATTAAAAAAGTTTTCTCCGCCTGCAAGTAAAACCTCTGCTAAAGTTAAGTCCTTTAGCTGGACGAACTGTATAAATACTCGACAATCCCGAGTGAAGTCGGGGTTTAGAAATAGGCTACTCGGTTGCTCTGCCAGGGATAGAACCCTTCCTAAAGCGGCTTCCGTCGATGGGAACGTTATACCGCAGTGCCCCGTGTTTGGAGAATGTCACGCTCTTATCTCTTACATTTTATAAAAGATCCCTTTGCAACAGCTCTTTATGTGTGGTCTTTGGTGGCTAGTTGCTTAGGCATAAATTCATACCTTTTCCAAAACTGTCCTAAGTTTGCATCGCGTGGCTAGAAAATACAAAGCTAACCTCTTTTTTGATTTAATGTTTTATAACTTGAAATCGTCCTGAAGATATATGAAATATTTTCCACTGGACGTTAAACAACCAATTAATCAATCAATTTTCAAAATGGGCAAACGAAAACTGTGGAAGAAATTTGGTTTAGAGACAAAGAATGGATAGAACACAATAAAATTGCCCGTTGTTCACTCTAGAATTTATCCAATTTTAGGCCATGTGTCTCAACAAAAAGGACCATTGTACAGTGCTGGAAACAATAACTGGTTGAATGAATAATAAAGATGAGATGCCTGGTGATTTCGGAAGTAGTGTTAAAGTAGCCTCAATATACAGATAATGTAACTAAATAAACTAAATATTTTGAAAGTGTCAGTCACAACAGTTCCCCAAAGCTTAAAATGTATAGCATTTCTTTCCAGATAGACCTTTTGTCACGTCTGGTTTCCTGTTTCGGTAGTCTACTGGACAAGTTGCAATAGAAAGCAAAGAGAAAAACACTGCAAAAGATTGAGTTTTGTGGAAATGCTCATACAGTTGACTCATCTTTTAATTCGATCACGAATATTGCATTATTCGTGAAATGTGAGATAAAAGACAACAAACAAAAATGTGTGACATTCATGGAAATGCGATCAAGGTATACATACTGTTATTATACCTCTGAAAGATATTGTCAGGCATATGGTTAAAATACCGGATAAGGCAAATTTTATCGTCTTAAAGGTGGGAGAGATAGTTTCAGTGTCTGTAATAAAAATGAAAAGATTTTGGGTGAATCTCAAGGAGACCGCATTCCATCTACGAGAATAAGCAGAGGGACATTACTAACAAGGAAGAAATTCCAATCCTTGTGTAAAGTGCATAGGAAAAATGTTACTTCTCTTACCTGAATATTATCAAAAATGTAAATGTACATGTAACAAAATAAATAACATGACCCCCCTCCACCCCAGCCCCCCCCCCCCCTTATTGACTTGGGACAGGCGAGTGAGATACAGCGTGGTATTTATCTAGTTAGGTGGTATTCCAACTCACCCTCAACAAGTGGTCAAATTGTTATTGTATTTTTTTTAAAACCATGAACATGTAACTTAGCTTTTAAAGGAATAAAATATCGTCAATCTTGGTTCAAAGGTCAAATCAAGGAAAACAAAAGCAGTAAAAGACGAGTTATAACAACCAAATAGAAATTCATTCAGTACCTGAATTGTAATAAATGAACTAAACAAAAATGCCAAAAAAAACCAAAAAGAAGATCATTCGCTTCCTTTGCTAGGATGTAAAGATAGCTGCTACTAATTATGGTTATTTATATTAATCTTTATTGCAATAAAACCAATTCAGGTAAAGCAATACAAAAACATGACAGTACAAAAAGTAACATAAAAACACAATGAAGCAGTTTGTTTTGGCCAATGTGAACCTCATGTTCGGGCTTCTAATGATCGATTTATAAAGTAGCAAACATCGGACAAAATATTTTTATCAGGATTAAGTATTATTTTTATTTTTTCAATTTGGTATAGCTGATGAAAACCAGGATATTTAGTTTCAATTAAGTTGACAAAAGGAATTCTTAAATAATGGTTAACAGTACAATATAAAAAAATGAATTTCATCCTCCACTACTATGCAGGATTTACATATTTGTTGAATTCTAGGTATATTTTTATAACACCCTAATTCTATTTCTAAACTGTGATCACTTATACGAAATTTTGTAAATAATTGACGATTCTTAATTTTTTTCTATTTTCAAGTATTCTGCCAATCCAGTTTTGTTTTTAGGAAGATGATCTATCATCTTTCCTATTAGCATCACTTGTATTTTCTAACAAACAATTTTCTTATTGTTTCTCAAGAGAATCTGTGAGATTTGACTAGTTGCCATGCCAATGATTTACCTGTACTGTGTATTTGTGTCGCCTGCCCGCTTTAGCGGAGGCGACATATAGGGATCACTATCCGTCGTCGTCCTCGGCGTCACAAATATTTCTGTCACATTTTTCTCAGGAACCACAGAGGCCAGCTTCCTGATATTTGGCACAGAGCAT
>JAULBM010332809.1:0-12945 GCA_032357055.1 Geukensia granosissima
ATATGAATGTTATAAAATGAAGGTTTTTTTGGAACTGTGCGCAATGTTCAGAATTCCAAGTTGGTTGAATGACTCGGGAGACTCCTGAGTCTTAGATTTGAAGTTTTCTAATGGATTCCATAAAGACAGTCGTAATTAAGTTGAAATTTCAGTCGTCTGCAACAACGTCGGATTCTCTACCGCCATGTGTGTTTAGGTTCTAATTAGAAATTGGAATCACGTGACTATCTTTATGGGTACGATACGGGTTTACTTTCCGGGATGATATGAGTGCTACACCCTCACATGTATCATCTATACAGAATTCCCATATTTTATATAGATATATGATAAACTACACAAACTCCCGGCACAAACTGTATGGAAATAAATGGGACAATATCAGATTTAATGTATTTAGTGGACAGAATAATTCATGATTCTGTTACATGTAGGTATGTCACAGGGTATGTCAAAATCCATTAAGTTTTTTTTCATCTGTCTCTGAACGCAGCATCCCGACTTGTCTCTTTAGGGACAGTACAACTATATTCAGTATTAATCGGCTAGTTAGACCGTTGCAAATCATTACATGACGATTAACAAATATCTCCAATTATATCAAAAGTGATGTCCCATTTATTACAAAAACCGTAGGTCACATATCTATGTAATGATTTAATTAATTAAACTGAATTTTTATTGTTACACACAGCTTGGACAGGAAATATTGGGTTATTATAAAGCATGTTGAAAGCTTACATTAACATTGTACAAGTACTGAGACCAAAAATATTAGAAAAAACATTATACTGAAAAGACAATTTTATAAAGCTGGTAATAAACGAACATCAAGTTATTCAGGATCTAAAACCTTTACTTATTTGTACAAGAGCTCCAACGCCGAATTAAGGACACTTATGAAAATATGTTTTTAATGTTAATTACCCTTTTTCAACACCTTCAAATGCATTATTGTTTACTGCATATTAAAGGATATAAAATTCTACCAGTATTGAAAAAAATGTACTTGTCGGGACTAACTTTCTTTCGGTCTGCTTCCAATGTACTCATATTTGACTACACTGCTTGAAACCAGATCACACATTTTATATCAGGTTGACCAACCATTTTAATCAATATCGGGTATTTTAATTCATCGGCTTCACCTTTAAAGTTAAAATGTTGATAATATAAAACCAAAAAATGTGTAAAATGGAAAAATGCAGTTTTAAGGGGGTCGTGGTAATGGGAAAAAGTAATTAGATCTCAATAAATTTAGCTTTAGCATACTTATTCATATACAAGGCACATAATACATAAGATACATATACATATACAAACGATAGGATTCGGAAACAATTGCTTTTATAAGCGAAAAAGTTTCCTGTGTAAAAATTGCCTTAATTTCATATATTTTTAGGAAATACCCAGATGACAATATTTCATGTTTTTTTCCGTCTTCAGAGTAAATCATAGTAAAATTTTCTTAGTGGACAATAGAAATACATTTCAAAAATAATATGACTGTTAAACCATTCGATATTGTGGACAAACTACAGGGACAATATAAGACTTCATGAGAAATTGATACAGGGCAATCCCACGACCAACACAAAAAGAGCACTTGCATGCGTATTAAAATACAAACAGCATATCTTTTCGGTCATAATGATAATATCATGAATAAAGGCAATATGCAACGAACGGTTAATGCCACTGAATTAGTCCCAAATAAAAGATCTCACAGCAGACTTTAAGAATGTTTTACATAAAGAGCCTAGATATCGTCATCCGTCAAATATCCGGATTTCACACCACGAAAACAATTACATAAAATACAAGTAAAATCTCTTCACTTTCTAGAATTAAAACTTAACTTCAAAAACTCGCACTTTGGGGTAGTGGTGTGTCGTAAATGTATATACTACATATACAGGTAGGTACTTAAGAACGAAATTGTCTATTCTTCTACCTTATAAACCATGTTCTCAACAGAGATTCAGATATAGTAGACAGAGACACAACTTCCACAGAAAAGCCTTAGGCTCATGCTGAACATTTAAAAGTCCCTACCATTTATTGGTTGCCAAAACTACACAAAAAACCTTTCAAGTTCCGTTTTGTTCTCAACGTCCAATAAGTGAATTACTACTAAAATTTCTGTCCTTTTGACAAGTACTCTGTCTAAATTAAAAGAACTTATCGTGAATTACTTTTCATAAAGCTTACGAACATAATGGTTTAAATAAGTTTTGGAGTGTAAACAAATTCACTGGAAGTTTTAGATAAATTACAGGCTTTCGAAAAACCTTTTGAAACTGTTGATAATTATGGTTTCTCTAGTCTTTATACTACAATACCATGTTATCTTATTCAACAAATTCCATTCTCTGATTTAATTGAATTGTGTTTCTATAAAACAGATCATAAGTATATATGCTGTATGAGGGAAAGGTCATTTTTCTCTGACGGAAAAGACAAATATAAAAGATATACTTACTGGACCTGTGAGGAAATGATTGATTCTCTCAATTTTCTTCTTGATAACAGTTTTATCCTTTTCAGCAATACAATTTATAGACAGTTCGTATGAATTCCAGTGCCCACAAATTGTGCTCCTTTAATAGCAGATTTGATTTTTTACTGTAATGAATCTTAGTTTATGGTCAACCATAATAAGAAGCCTTCTAGATCTGATTTGATAGACAAATTTAACAATACCTACCGATACCTTGATGATACGATTTCGATTGAAAATATAAAGAAATGTATCAAAATATGGATGTACATGGAATCATCTAATATAAAACAGAATACATTGTATCACGTCCCACTTTTTACGGAAACGTGGTAAATAAAGCTCGAAAATTTAACCTAAATTCACATGGTATAAAAACTCAAATTAGTAAACCTATCCATAAAGAATATCGTCACAGCATAATTATTTAATCATTCATCTTTGTTTTTTAAGGAACTTATATTGAGTTTCATGTTTATAGTTTATACTGAACTAGACGGTGTATATACATATTATAAGGAATTCGAAGATACCAAAGTGGCAGACAGAAACGCTTAAGTCGGAAGACAGACAAGACCATGGCCAACAAAATGAAACGAAAGACAAATATAGAACACACAACAATACACTGAAAACTAAACCTGGGGTAACACTTTTCTAATTCCAGTCTATAGATTTTTATATTGGCATTTGCACATTTTTTGTTTGGCTTCTAATTATATTTATACACCAAATCCAATTGGATATGTTTTCACTGACACCGTATAACTAAGGAAGAATAAGTCTCTTAATCGGTTGATTTTACGTTTCGCAGACAGCAACTGCAAGTACTCTTTCGAGGTTGATTCTTTTGTTGTAAAATGTACAAGCTTTTATTTTATTTGTTGTTGGTTTTCACTACCGATCACAAGTGTTAAATTTAGTTCAACCTATTTTTATCGTGTGCTTTCATTGCTCACAAACTGGTTTAAGCCCGCCACACACTTAATGCGCCTGTCCCATGCCAGGAACCTTTATTCCAGTAGTTTCCGTTGTTAAAATAGGCATTTATTTTTATTTGTTCAACATTTTCTTCAATAAATTATGTCGTTTGTCGTGTTTTATGAAGTTTTACATTTTGTGTTTTGGGGGGGGGGGGGCATCTACAGCTTCCGTTATGGTATGGAATTCGGGTTATTTTGAAGACCGTAATGACATGTAGAAGTTTAATTTCAAATGTCATTTCGTGGATGGATGTCTCATGGACAATCGTGCTACATCTCCTACTTTGGTATCAATCGTAAACACCAAGTTTTTTTTCTATTTTAAAAATAATGGAAGACAACATCAACGTTGTAAATGAGGAACCATCACAGCTTCAAAATTATATTCTATCTCGAAAGAATGTGACACAATATCTCACTTTAGTCTTTTGTATGAAGTCCCTAATTATCAATTCAGCATTCTGCTTTCGAATAATTTCCATAAATTGACAAACTTGAAAATCGCAAACAATAATTTCTAAAATATCTTGTATTTACAAAAGGAATCGACCTTATTGGACTGGCTGAATATTTAGACTTTCTAAAGTCACTATACAATTTCCAAGTTATTATGAGAACATTAAACCTCTTATTCTCTCTTAAACAAAAAAAAAAAAACACCCAACAGAGGTGTAATTTTTACTACGGATTTCACTAAAGATTCCGAAATTAACAACAACTGTCCAGATTAATGTGACTGTCTTATTTTGAAATACAAATACAACACGTGTCGTCGTGCTATCGTGCTATTACTAGAGATCTTAACACCGAGATGTTTTTCCCTGCCTTAAAAAGAGCACTAAATATAGGCAAAAGTAATTAGACCGAATGTCGGGATGATATCGAGAAATCTCTGCATGTATATTGCAAAAATGGTCAAGAAAGTTATTTCGAATACATTATGTAATAAAGGCATTTGAAGTAAATGAATAAACTAATAGAAATAGTAGGAATACCTAAGAACTTCATAAACTCATGTATTTGTTACTGCAGATAGAGCAGCCAATAATATCATGGATGTCTGGAAAAAGTGCCATCATGGTTGTGTGGTTAAGGGATATAGGTTCTATGCAATGAAATTTGTAAATCCAACATTAGCAGAATAATAAATCTGATGTTACCACCCAATTAAAGGCTGTATCTGAAAATATGAATGTTCTTACAAAGTACTGGCCTCCTACACTTCATAAAATTCCCTATAAGCTTCGGTTTATTTCTGCATTTAGTAAATGTACTACCACTAACTTCTCAATTCTATTAATTTTTGTGCCAAATTCAGAAAGAATCTTCCAAACAAGACTTAGTGAACCAGGGTTAGGATCCAACTTAACTAGTTTAACCTCACCACGTGTCTCATGTTTCTCTCCTAAGTAAGGAATTGATAATGCACAGGTAAGATAAGTATTGTATTACGTATATACGTTTTATTTTTTATTTTTTAGGGGGCGATTATATACATAATTATAAATACAGCTTTTCACTGGGATTGGTGTTTCATCTTTGTTGAAAACCTTTTTGAGATCTGTATAGATTTAAAGATTTCCTCTGTTTTTTGTAGTTGGAGTGCGGTCTCTCTGATATTTACCACATTTCTTTTCACTTTCACATTAATATTTCATGCGGGTCACAATGTTATCTTAAACTTTGGTAATTAAAAATTTGAGAGTTGACTTCGTCGGGCAAACATCATTTCTTCTCAATACACAACACAACTGCCCTGTTCTACTTCAAATTCAAACCTTGATAATTTTCATACATAAGTTGGATAAAAAAATATTATGTTATAACAGTTCAACATATTGTTTTCTCAAAATGTCTTGAATAATGCAGAAGTTAGCACATTTATATCATACCATGTGGAATATTGCAGGGGTGAATATAAACATCCTCAAATACCTTGTAATGCAATGAATTACTATAACGAGTCATTGAGTGCACTTTTGTAGTAAATAAAAGCAACGACAATGGAACAGCTTCTAAAATATACTAGTAAAAAAAAGAAACGTTACGTCCCTATGTATTTTCAATAGAATTTCAACTTTCAATGACTGAAACTCTTTTAATAATGAAGATATCGGCTTGAAATTTTCACAGAATGGTCAGTTGAACCAAAACTGCAGATTTGGCAAAAAAATAATAAAAATTCATTTTTTTCATTTTTTGAGATTTCGAAAAGTGCTTTTTTGACCCAAAAATTGTAAAATTAGAATTTATCTGAAATTTACGACCACAAAGAAAAATGTTCCAGAAATTCAATGTTTTGCAAATTACAGTAAAAAAGTTTTGCAAATTTCAAAAATGTGTTGTTCATTTTGGTCGTCTTTTCTTGACATCCGGTTTCCAGTCTTGCAATTTGACCTTGCAAATAAACCATTTCACTTTTCTGCAAAATCGTCAAAACTGCAGCAACTTTACTCCCATCAACATAAAGATTGAAACAGTATAAAAACATTTTATACAACGCACAAACAAATTTTTAAATGATGTTGAAGGAGTGTAACGTTTCTTTGTTTGACTAGTATATGTCTCCATGAAATATCGTCCTTGTGATTTAAATATTATCATGGACTCAGATGGCTATCACCAAATCAGTCCATGGAGAAGAGACCTGATTAGAAATATCATCCCATAAAATACAAGACAAAATGCAACAAACAAAACGCAAACAAGAACGAAAACACCTGTTCAACTTCACCTTTCAAAATTCCAATCTTTAGTCAACCGGTAAAATTCAATTGTTAATTATAAATCTGTAAATCATCGACTAGTTTTGGAGTAAAAGGAATTTCTTTTAACACATATCATGAACCTTCAAATTACCTTTGAAACTTTGATTTTACTACAAATGAAAATTTGAACAGTAATCATAAGTGTTATCTAATGCATTATGAATAAATTTTTATCACTCTTTTATTATATATAATGGTTAATCTATGAAACCAATAATCACCCATTTTTACTTCAAATAGTGATACTTTGGTCAAACCATGATTGAATCTTCATAAATCTAATTCATTTAGTGATTACCATGACAAATCTAAAACATAGAGTCAAAGAAATCTGAAGTAAGCTTCTTCAGTACGAAATACCATAAACATGACGTAAATAAGAACGGAATTTTCCCTATATTTCCCATCAAATATTCATTAATAATAGTAATAATAGTCGTACTATTTAGACATAAATAAACAGAAATAAAAGTTTGAGTTGTGTATTATGTTACCTAGAGAAGATTTTTATACAAATGTAGAAAATTCTATAATCCTGAAATCTCACATTTTCCAGTTTTCCGTTCTTTTTTATGTTTGGAAATTTTATTCCCAAATAACCGTTAGATATAAGTACATTGGTGTCTATTCTGTCAATTTAATGAAGACACACATCATTGTTTCACCCTTGTGCAAAGCATTATCCACAAATAATACAATGTTTGTTCTAAATTTGAGGGTATGGGGTACTATTGTTTGATTGTGAAAAGAAAAATTGTCCAAATCGTATTAGCTTTGCTTCAAAATATAGATTATTGATGTAATATCAAACTAAATCGAACATCAAAACATTCTTTTTAGAAGTTTTTAGCAATCTGTAAACTGCTTAAATTGGGAAAAATCCAAAATCTAAAAAAAAACTTTTTTTAATATATTTACTGAATTTGTTTTGACCTATCGTGGTGCAACTTATCATTTAAAAGATGTTCAATGAAAAATTTCTCGAAAAGTGGCAAACATTCACAAAATAACAAAATTAAAAGCTTATGTTTTATTTTCAGTCTATTTGTTAGGGGTAGGGGTAAAGTTTTAGCGATTACTACTAAAGTAAGGAGAGAAAACCTTAATATTTTAGACTCATTTGAAAGCTCATGCCTGCAGCTTTCCATTCAAATCAAATTAATAGGTCTTTCTGTAGTATTAGAGCTGCCAGGGCTCTCGAAAACATATTTACCATAAGAAAAACTTAAATTTGAAAAATCTGAGGGTGATGCTTGACTTTATTTATATAACCTATCCCAAAATTGTTCTTGGGAATATCTAAAATTCTTTTGTATAGACCCTTATACATAAAAAAAATCTTATGTGGTAGAGTCCAAGGGGGGAGGTGCACGGTAGGTAGACCTAGCTCACGGAGTATACCACTAGATAACCAAATAACATGGGGAATAATTTCTCTTTTTCATGAAGTTACCGAATCAGGGATTAATCGTAATACCAGGGTATAATGTCTATGCTAATAATCAGAAATATACAGTACATAAAGACAAATTTAACTCAAAAGAGATGAACACGCAAAAACACAAAGGACCAAAACAAAACAACAGGCTCTCGAAAAAGGTTTTTTCCAACGTGCTGCACCTGTCATAGAATCTTGTTTTCTTTTAGTCGGTTTCACGGGTTGAGGAAACTTCTGTTTCTGTTTCTATGTCTTCAGCAAGATAAGATACTTTAATATAATAGGTATCAACGGGGGATTTCAACATACGTCGAATGAATTCTTGTTGTAGTAAATTAAATGATATATGCAATCGGCTCAGAAAATCGTGATACTCGACAAAGGCGCACGAATAAAAGAAAAATTGTGATACACAAGGATAACGGACTGGACAAGCTGAAATATAGTGATTTTTAGAGAAGCTTTTTTTTTTAAATTGAATAGGTCTCCAACAAACATAGCTTCAAATTGTTAATGGTCAGTTATCACTATTTTCATATTTCATGAAATTCTCTTCTTCTTGCCTTTTTAAAGATATTTACTGTTATGATGTTTGCAACTCCGTTTCAAAATGGATAGTAGTAGAGGAGTTCGAAAATGTAGCAAGTGGTGGTGATGGTGTGCATCCAGTACTATCGGAACTGTTCACATATTTTTTTATTTTCTGGGCTTCCTTCTTTTTCATCTCATTCAATTTATCTTCCTCCTGTCTTATTTCATCCAGTATATCAGACAATCTTGAATCAAGCTTTTTCTTTGCATTCTGATTTTCGCTTTGAGTTTGCTTACAAAACGGTATACCGATAACACAATACGTAGCAAAGTGTTCACAGTTATATGACAACAAATCATATTTCTTCTTAAGTCCATAGTTCAAAAAATACCTGGCTACAACATGGGGTGCCATATTGTCACTACGTGTCGGACTACCTTCAAGGTATTTGTACACGTACACGCTGCCGTCAACACGTAAATCCATTGTTTGGCGGCATAAACTAGCAACTGAGCCACAGCAACAACAACCGACTACAAATTCGCTTGCATCACCAGAGAGATGAATAACTGTAAATCTGTTGTCATCTATAAATTTCTCAACTATTGCATGATGTTTGTAACATGATCTTCTAAAACTGACCTGGGAGCCCTCCAGCTGTTTTGTGGCTTTCGTCACCTTATAGGCTTTCCTTTTAACTAAAACAATTATGAATTGAAATAAAAAAACAGTATCGTCTTGCGAAAGTTATATATTAAAAATTCAGTTAGCTACCAAAAAAGCCTGCCGTCTGTAAACCTTACTATGTGGAATGGCTTTTTGGAAATTTTCTTTTTCATTTTTTTTTTGGGTCTCCTAAAATAATAAATTTTCAAAATGGAATACTATCAACCATTGACTTGTATAATTAGTTAAATTAAAATGAGAAAGAAATTTTCTAAAATTAAATTTAGACTTTTTTCTTGCTCCAGGCTCATTTCCCATTGAAAGCAATATAAAAAAGAAAATGTTATCTGTTAAGATTCACCAAGATACATTGTTATGCAAAATTTAATTGAGATTAAAATTAAAATTACAGCGACTGCTTTTACTTTTTTATTTTGTATGAAAGCGTGCATATTTTATCCTTCATTACACATAAGTAAAATATATTTACTGTTTTTTATTATGTTACGGATAATTTTGTAACTTTATTTCAAATTATCTACATCGCTTAGGCAATACTTTTACACATTTTAATGTTTATAAATATACTATCATTGCTATTTTTATCGTCAATATCCTATGCCTTTATTTTTATCATTCTCTATCCTTATATATCTGTTAAACTCGCATAAGTAAAGCCTGCACTGGGGAAGATAAAGTGAGAAAACGCAGGATTACTCAAGGGAATTTCCAAAGTTGTAACCAGTAGATTAAAACATGTGTCTGTCGTGTGACTTGTTCATTTTCCATTGGATGTCTGAATTATTTTGGGCTCGTCACTTTGAGTGAGACCTTTCGTTGTAAAAGCCTGTTTGAGACCTATAGATTTGAACACTGGCTGATCTTTGTTAACATTTGGTAAGATCTACTTGACATAAAACCATATACCTTTAATTTAAGAAGGTGTAAACTTTTATTGAAATATTAAAATTACTTTTTCAGAATTTCAGGAACGGCTTCGTTACATTAAAAATGAAATCATTACATGAAATATGAAAAACTATATACATTTACTCCTCTTACAAGGCCTAAAGTTGAAAAGACGGAATACTTCAAGAACTTTTGTTCGTTATAAGTGGTTAATAGGCTTAAAGACTACTTTATTCAAAAATTCTTTTTAATGGCATTCAGATTTTTCGCCTCTATACTCCTTAAATTACAATTTACTAGTGGTGTATTGTTTGTCATGCAACTGGCTGATCATGCTTTTATATATTACCGATAACAGGAACATATACAGAAATTGCATTGCTTATGCATAAACAAGTACTATCGTTATGGAAGGATGAGCGACGTATTTTAAATAGGGCCAACGTTTTGACCAAACACTTGAGGTACTTTCTTTTGTCAAACTAGTGTCCTAGGTTACACAAAAATGTTTAAAAATGCCATAAAAGGAACCTGTAGACTGGTGAATGCCGTTAAGTTTTTATTTGCTGTTACTTTTTTTAATGTAAGTGCAATTGGCTGATTATTGTTGCAGTGCTTATTGAAAATTTATAACGTTATATATTGTGGGATTTTAGAGCATACCTCAGCTTGTGTATCTTTGAAAATCACACGTTAGGCTGATTGTAAATATGGACTTTCTTATCCATGTTATCGACTGTCTTGTTGACAACGATACAATATCTTATGTTAACGTTCTAGTTACTGTGTTTGAAAAAAATAGTATTTAAAGATAATGAACTTCCTATAAGGTAACCCCCTACAATCATATAACCCATGGTCGGATAAAGGAGGCAAATTAACAGATTAATCAAAATTTAACTGTTTTTATAAAAGAATGATTTTGCCAGCTTTATTTGTGTTCTCCGGAATAACGTTTCGAGTATTATCGAAATCAAGAATTTTAAAGGGTCATCAGATTATAATATAAAAAACTCTTTCTTTGACTTAACGTGCATATACGAATTTCAAAAGAAAGCATCACTCCTTTAACATGAGGTGTATCCAAGGAAGGGTCCCAGGTATCCTGGACTCCCCTTTTTGGATATCATTAAAACATTAACAGAAATTTTCAGCATTACCTTGTTTGGGGTCCTGTTAATGATCGATAAGTGTACACTGTAACCTAAGCGCCCTTTTTATGAATGTTTGGATAAATTATCGAAAAATGTATTCTACCCTTCCCCCTTTTTTAAAACATCTGGATAATTTCTAGCTGAAATAGATCCCTAACAAGTGAACAGCACACTAGCGCTTTGTTAGCCGGACATTTATGACTGATATAGCCCTTGACGACAAAGTGTGTTTTCTTTTAAATTTATATAAATCTTAGTTTTCTGTGCAACTTAACCACAGATTATGTAAGACGACAATAACACCAATTTTATGAATTGATGAAATTGAGTTGGTTTCTTTAAAGCAATCTTGTATTCAAATTCCAATAGGCACAAATTGTGTTTTTAATGGCAGATTTGTTTCTTTACTGTTATGAATCTCAATTTCATGGCCAAACTTAATCCTTCTACATATGATTTGATAGACACTGATGGTGGCATTTTTTTAGAACTCTTCCATTATCTTGAAATTTTACGGTATTGACCGTATCACAACCTCTATGTCAGACTGACAACAATTCTTCACAAAGCCGACTTCATTTTACCTTTATATTCCACTTTTAAAGTGAGAAGGATGAAAAAATATATATCAATAGAAAGGAGGGAAAAGAAAAATGAAAAAAATCACCATTTATTGGGGAACTAGGACAACGAGGTTGATGCAAATTAATTAGGGTACCGGACCAGCAATTGTGATAACTCTTTCGGGGTCCTATACTTTTGATTATATCGTGTATTACCTTTAATATTATTTGTTGTTGGTTTACAGTATCGATCTCAAGTGTTAAATCAAATCCAACCAATTTTTATCATGTTGTGTTATTGCTGAATTTTTCACACCTCTGTCGCAAGTTAGGGGAATATTGAGTGCTTATAAACTCCGCCACATACTTAATGTGCTTGCCCCAAGCCAGTAATCTGTAGTCTAGCGGTTTCCGTTGTGTTAATAGTCATTTATTGTAATTCGATTACCATTACTTCAATAGATTAGGTCGATTGTCCTGTTTTATAAATAGTTTAGAATTTTGTATTTTGGGGGCCTTTTACAGCTTCCGTTATGGTATGGACTTAGGTTCATTGTTGAAGACTGTGGGACCTATAGAGGTTTGATTTCGACTGTCATTTTGTGGGTGGCTATTTCATAGACAATCATGCCACTTCTAATACTTTTATAGTTAATAAAAAACAAACACCACAGCCTAGAAATTTTTTTAAACAAAATGGTTTTTAAACTAAGCTTAGGGTTACGTCCGGATTAGAAGAATAAATCTTATAAATCTTTCACTTTTTCACCAATTTGAACGATATTTATTAAGCTGATGCTATTTTGGATGAAAATATTTATAATATTTTCATCATCGAAGTAATTGCGAAACACTATTGTCTGGCTGAAGTTTTGGCATTTATCGTTATATTAATTACTGACTTACAAAAAATATATCCCAAATTAAAGTTGTACAGTTGGTCTTCGCACAGCTGTTTAAACAAAATTTTAACGTTTCCAGGACTGTCACCGAAGGAAGATTACGTTGTTAAAATGTTATTCATCAAATTTTTGACAAATACCTAAAACTCCCCCAAAAGACGAAACCCTTTCTTTTTAGCACAATAGAGAGAATAGGGAAATGGGGAACATTGGTGAAGATTATCTCCTTCTGATAGCAGGTGGCGTCTTAGTAGATCAGGTCCAACAACATCTGTGTTATCTGCTAAGACTAATATGTATTTACACACTCCTGTGTATCTATTAGTTAACTTACTTAACTAATTATTAAAACTTGGTTTGTGATTTATTGTGTACATTTAGTTGCAAAAATAATTTTTTTTTCTAGTAAATTATTGTTTAGGAAAATAAATAATCAAAGCTGTACAAATAATTGAAATAAAGAAGCACAAGATCTAGATATATTAGAGTGAAAAGAGAACTTGTTGAGAGGTGAAGTAATATAAAATTCA
>JAULBM010332820.1:0-12945 GCA_032357055.1 Geukensia granosissima
ATACAAAATTACCAATGTTAAATTACAATGAATAATTTATGTATGTGATATGTACATTTCAAGGAGTAACCTCTCATCAGTAGAATTAGAACCAAAACATAGAAATTTAAAGATTCAAATATAACAAAAAGCACACAAATCTTCCGTATTTTCAGTGTTTTAGACTTTAAGCAAATGTAGCAAATGTCTGTAAAACGTTGTTTGATAAATTATGCATATAAAATTTGAGTCAAATCTAAAACTAAATGGGAAACATACGGGAAGCATAAAAAACTAAATTAAATTAACAAACACGCAACACCATAGGTAATATTAAAGACAACCATAACACACAGAAAACCGAATTGACATCAAATGCTAAAGGAAACGCCTTAGTTTCTAAGCCATTACTGCACTCGGTCGTGACACTTGTGCTCAATCATGATTATAGTAATATTGTTCGGTACTAGTGTAAAGCCAGTCGGAAATTTGAAAGCTCACTTTAGGATTTGGGATAAACATGAATTATTATTATAAATTATCAAAAATAGATGGAAATGTTGATCAAGGTAGCGTTTTCTTACACTCCGCTTATAGGAACCTTTTTTAATGTAAGTTATCAACTACATACACTAATCATTCAGTCCGGGCAAAAAGTATTACAATAATGGATGTTGGGGGTGTTTACACCTATGTAGCTATATATAATTAGCGATATTTTTAATTGAACAGTAGGCTACCCAGTAAAAGTATGACAAGATTGAGACTGTTATTCAAAGATTATATGTTGTTTATCTGATTTTTTTGTTTAAAGCAGATAATAAGCATTACTGATTACCACCCAAGTTTCGCAAAGGTCACTAGTGCTACGAGTGATCGTAACTTGCATACGTTTTAGGTCTTACAATTTGTCGTAAATCTTAAGACTTTTCTATTTTGCTTATTACTATGCTTTCAGCAACAGAAAGAAAATTTACATTAGGGGAAAAATTTCAAAGTCGATTAGTTAACTTTTATTATTTTTCTTTTAGTAATATTTTTTCCTTTGACACCCACTGTGTCGATTTTTAAGGCCCACATCTAATTAAAAAACTAAGTAACATCCAGAGTGTGTTCCCAGACAAAATAATTATTTGAAGAATTTGCACATTAAAATCTACTTTTCTTCGCAAAATGATGTGGTTGAGGAAAATAAAATTTCAACTGCTTGAAATTCCCCAAAAATTAGATGAGTTTAATTAAAACCCGTCGAACGCTTTGATACCGATTATTACAAAATACATAATTACAAATGTTTAATTAATATGGAAATTTGGGTATTTTATATGTACATTTTAATGATTAACCTTAGAACCGACACAAAGGAAGCCAAAGATCCAAACATAGAAAAAGAAGCAATCAAATCCAAATAAATTGAAATGGGAAGCCAAATCATTTATATAAGAATTAAAATGTCACGAAATAAGACGCCACATCTGATATATTTACTTAAAAATACAAAATTTCCAATGTTAAATAAATAGGGAAAATTTAGGTATGCTATACAGTATGTACATTTCAAGGAGTAACCTCTGATTAGTATTAGAACCAAACTATAGAAAGTCAAAAAAAGGTTCAAATATAACAAAAAAACACTCAAATCCAAACAAATCGAAATTGGGAAGCCAAATCCGACGGCAGGGACAACTACTTAGTGCGTAACATTTCGTTGCCTTTTCGTATTTTCAGTATTTTAGAATTTTATTTTTTTTAACGATAAACTCAACCATCGGGCATAATGATGTCAATGTTGCTGTAATTTTATCAGGTAAGGACTTTAATCCTAAAATAACATCATTGTTTTTGAACATAATATCGGTGTTCCGCTGATTATTATTGTCAATTAAGGTGATTTTTCATCTTACTCATATAAAATCTTTTTGTGTAGAGGCAGACTTCAAAATAAACTACTTTAACATATGTTCAACAAGCAAACAGTTTTTTTTTAAATGTTACCCGTTTTACAAAAGAATCTTGAACTAACTGTGAGGAGCGAGTTTTTACTCCGTGTTGAAGGCCTCAATGTGACTTTGAGACGAAGAACAGCAATCAAAGCGCTGTTCCTTTGCTTGGAATTTACATGTGCATATGAGATTTTTGTGTCATGAATATGTACACCATATCCCCCTTTTTTTTCTATGTTCAATCGTGGTGTTTTTATTTAGTCAACAATCTGTTTGATAAAAGCAGAGCCCTATAGATACGTGTGTATATATTGCTCTGATAAAAGAGATAAATGCAAGGCACTATTTTTTATAAAGATTTGTAAGGAGAAATTATGCAGTGCACAATCCAGGAAAGATGTAGAATTACTTAACCTTACTGATCAATATTAAAGTATTCTGATGCTGAAAAATGTTTTGGAACTTTATGAAAATAGGCATAAGCATCTACTTAATAATATGACGATTGAAAACTTTGCAATCCAAAAATAAAATGTGAAAATTGCCTTAAAAATCCGGACGTCCAAGAGCACTATGGGATTAATGTTGCAAGACGCTGAATGCGAAATAAAACTGTATTGAATATAAACAGTTTGAATTCATTTTTCAATTACATTTCTTACAGATTAAGGAATTTCTATGAAAGAAAAACTCAGAAACATGCTTACATAATAAAAAAATCATCATTGTTTTTCTTGTCTTTAATTTACTGTCATAAAACAGTAGTCATTTTTTCTACAAAAGCTGATTATTGTCAGTTACAGTGTAACACGTCATGTTTTAGCAGAATAACACAAAATATCAATATATCCTGATTTATTTGTAACAGGAGATCTTTCTACAGTGTTGAACAAAATGACAAAATGGGTGTTGGTGGAAATTTATATTCTGTCTTGTAATTTGCTTTGTTTTTTGTGTGAAGAATTTCGTGGACATCTCAAACCTCTTGGGCACCACCGAAAACCCCAAGGAGGAGTTACCATTTTAAAACAGTTTCCATCTCCAGTGGACTTCTACGAAAACTATTTGGCCAGGAGTCAACCATTTGTTGTGAAGGGTGTTCTAGAAGAGAGCAATTTTCCAGCATATAAATTATGGACAGATAAATATTTAGAGTATGTTAAAAATTATTATATATTCCTTAAAACTTATAATAATAGCTTTAGATTGTAATTGTATTTTGGAGTCCCAACAGGTAGGAGGGCGCTTCAACATTTTTCAGTTGTAATACTACAAAAAATTAATCCGAATTTTATTTTTCTAAAGCCAATCAGATGTAGTCCACTAAAATCAAACAACGGATTAAAATTATTCTGGAGCTTCATTTGTACCTACAAAATTCAGTGCAAAGATTTTCCCATATACACGCATGTATGCCACTTATAAATCCGGCACAAGAGAGTTTATAATTACTACATGGAGAAGGGTTAAAGTATCATGTTGTATAGGAATTATCCATCTATTCTGTAATTCGACAAAAATCATACATATGTTAATGGTGTATTTTATTGATAGCAAGAAATATGGATCAATTCCTGTAGATGTGGAGGGTGGGAAGAAAGAGAACCGAGAAGCCCAAGCCTATGTCATGCCAATGTCCAAGTTTCTTGGCATTTATAACCAATCCAATATTTATATGGTGTATGACGTTGCAGACGAAATGAAAGGTGCGATACTTTTATACTAAAATAGTCAGGGTAGAGACGGGTAGTTAACTTTTGTCTTCTAGGGCTTCTCAAATTGCAGATGGAAACATTTTAAAGAATGACAGTTTGACAGTGTCCATTAAAAATAATAAAATAAGAAACGAACCTGCAAAAAATAGATTAACCACAGTCAGACAAGTCTGTGAAAAACAAAATATAACTCAAACATCCTCCCCATAATACTGACATTTTCATTATAGAGAAAAATCTTTTAAAAATATTTAAAATATCAATATTTGGGGTTTGACTTTTTTCTCAATAATATCAGTTTTTGGGAGGGAGGTCCTTTCTTTGGTTATATTTTTTTTTCTCAAACTAAGGTGACTATGGATAAGCATTATAAAACATTTAGAATTTTCCTTTGGCCACAAAGTTTATTTAAAATGTAGTTGTTGAAATTTTAAAGCTAATGCTAGAGAAACTTATATAGTATACCACCTAAACGACAGCAACGTTTAATTGTAAGGCTTCCATGTAACAGCTGCTGATCTTCTAGTTGCATATTAAGTTACTTTTTCATGATAAAAATAGGAGATGTGTCATGTTTAAATAGTGTTCTCAACCAACTGTGATTTTTCACAAAATCAAGACCAAGGAAATCCAGGTCATTTCATGAGTTTTGCAACAATATGCTGCGGTTGAATTATGAACCATTCCCATATGTTCAACGTGTCATGAACATGTCATAATTCCTTCATGAAAATACCTTCAACGTAATCTAACAAGACATTAATTGTAAATGACTCGTGGTATTAAGGTTAAACCATCAGTTTCGCATAAAAATACTGTACTTCATATCATGAAAAAACTTGGGTTCAATCCGAACCTTTTTCGCATTCAAAAAATCTTTTCCTATAAAACCGATGTGTTCACCATCATGTTTTTATAATGATCTGTCAAATAAATACAGCTATTGACTTCAATTCTTTGAAATCAAAATTTTAATATGATTTGTTTTATCTAGACGACATTACTATTCCGGTATCTCTACAATGTGGCGGCTTACAGAAAGCCATCTCGTCTGTCATTATGTGGTTCAGCAGTGGAGGAACAAAGTCTGTTCTTCATAATGACGGATTAGACAATATCAACTGTTTGTTGGATGGTAACAAAGACTTAATTATGTTTGACAAGGTATTCTTATATTTTGTGCGTAATATCATAATATGAACAAAGGGGTGAAACGATATATCGATATATCGCAGTATTTTTTTAAAACCCGATACAACGGTACAAAATCTTGAGTATCGATATTTTCCGGTATGATTAATATTTGGACAGTTTAACATTTAGATGCTGGAAATTAGCCGTTGTTAACATGAAGAAGTAAAATATATTAGCAAATAACAAATTTTTATACATAAAGATACAGATTTCTGCCTCATAGCACAATAATTTTAGATTTACCATACAAAACAATTAAAAAGTAAAAGAATGAAACACAAGAAGTCGGTACATATCGATAAATCACGATATGGTTTTTCATTTACGATACTCATCCCAAATGAACACCCAAAATAATGTACCTATTATTGTCTTAACGAAAAAGACTACACCAAAGCTTTAATTTTTTACACCTGGCTAACCGAAATGGTCTTAAACAAATCAGAATGGAAAAAAGGTGTTAGGTATTTTTTAAAAACATGATTTCTTTAAGTATAGAAACCCTGTTAGCGTGAACACAGGACCCTTGGACATTGTGAGAATGGTTAGCTCAGAGTGACACCGATTGGGTTTTCGCCAGGTACATGTTTTGTTAACCATAGAAAACCCCGAAGGCTTTAGCTAGATCATTGAATTTATAGTATTTTGTTGATATTTCTTGAAACTGAGAACATTTGCAGTAGCCTTAATCCTTAATAAGATATGAATTAAAATTCAGAAATACAAGGGAGAGATAGAAGCGGATCATTTCATGCAGATGGGTGCTTACAGTTTGGTAGACGTTGAAGCTGTTGACATGGTGAAATTCCCCAAACTAAGAAACCTCCCTTGGTACATGGTTAACATCACTAAAGGAGACTGTCTCTTTATACCATATCGGTAAGCTACACAACTCTTAATACACACTACTCTTTATGTTACCATAAATCATAACCGGATTGCACACCCTCGAAAACAATTTGGAAAATACAAATAAAGTCTCTTCTAGAATTAAAGCTAAACTTCAAAATCTCAGAACTCGGTTCGTTTACCGGCTGATAAAGGCTCCAACAATGTGGTCGTGGTGTGGTCGTAAATACTACATTGATGAACTTAAGAAGGACATTTTTAATTCTTTTACCTTCCATGTGATATCCCATGTTTCACAAGATGATTACAAGTTCATCCAAATTTTGATACTAAATCTTTATAATTATGAAAGAATTTAGTAACTGTTTTAATCAATTTGTGTTTAAAAAATCCTTGACTTAATAATTTTTCAGTTATACAGAGATTGCGTTCATTAAAATCTAAAACGTCGCTTCAAACACGGAAAAAAACCAGCTGAGAATTATATACATCGTACGGAAGAACCAAAAGAACGTCCCCATCAAGGAAGGGGAAATTAATAATTGGGAATGAAAAATCGTCTATTGTCGTACGTTTTGGTGGAAATATTACCTATCTTTGTCTAGAAATGAACATTTAAGGCTATCGTTATTGGCTTTATTCAATGTTAATCTCGGTAGTATAAATTTGTAGAAATCTGAATTATTAACGAAAAAGATAACATCAAGGTAGCGGTATGTATTGTTAAATTTGTCTATCAAATCAGATCTAGAAGGATCCTTGTGAAGTTTGGCCACAATGTAAGCGCATTGGTATTCCTATAACTTGTTTCTATTTCTATTTATATTAAACGGATAAAACTGTCAACTTGAAGGAAATAAATAGAATCAATCATCTCCTCACATGTCAAGAAAGTATATTTTTGTAACGTCAGAGAAAAATTACCCTTCTCTACTACAGCAAATGTACTTATGATTTGATCTGTCTAAACGCCATTCAATCAAATTTGAAAATTTCTGTTTAATGAGAAAATGTGAAAGTTTAGTATAAAGAGTAGAAAAAGCATTACTATCAACAGTTTCAAAAGGTTTTTCGAAAGCCTGTAATTTATTCAAAACTTCCAGTGAATTTTTACACTCCAAAAATAGTTTATACCATTATGTTCGTAAGCTTTATTACAGTAATTCATGAAAAGTTCTTTCAATTTAGATAGAGCACTAGTTAAAAGGACAGAAAGTTAAGTAAATGTACACTTCTTAATGGAAGCTGCTATAAAATACTTTAGCCCCCATTCCCCATTAATTTTTGTATGTTTTTGTTTTAGTTGGTATCACCACGTATACTCACACTCTGGACGTAATTTAGCAGTCAATATATGGTCTCGTCACTTGCGCTGGTTCAATAAAACCGAATGTGAAACAATGGAAGGAAAACTAGAACCCAAATCCCTGAGTTATGTTAATTTGGATGAAGAACCGAGAGAAAATTATGAAATACGGTAATTTTATTCACACCAAAATCAGGCTTATAAAAAGACAATACACAATAATTCTAGTTGAAAATGTTCAGGAGTAACCCTCAGCCAATGATATAACAGTTGGAACAATAAAACGAATTTAAATAAGAAACATGTTTACTGTAATGCAACATCGCACTCAATTGTTACTTCAATTTAAGGATGTGTTTTTTCAATGTTTTGGATATCCATTTATCTCTGCATTGATATTGATATTATTTGGCAGATTAACGTGTCAAAATTTATTTTAATTTTGAGCTGTTTTTAAACATTTGGAGTATTAGAGCCTCCTGTTTGTGGGCTTTGCTCGTCACAAACCACAAATAACTTTTTTTGGAAGCGTATTTTTTATATCTCGTATGCTATCTGTAGACAATATTAAGTTAGGTGATGTGTCATGATTGTCCATGAGACAGCCACCCACCAAGTGACAGTAGAATTTTAACTTCTACAGGTCCCATTATGGCCTTCAACAGTGAACCAGAGTCCATACCATAACAGAAGCTGTAAAAGGCCCCGAAATGGAAATCGTGAAACTATACATAGAACACGACAATCTACCTAATCAAAAGCAAAAATGGTGAACATATAACAATAAATAACTAACAAAACAACAACAACCATTGGGTTACAGGTTCCTGGCTTGGGACAGGCACATGAGTATGTGTGATTAGTTTTGTTGAAGCAGGAAGTCCGATCCCCAAAAAGTGGACAGATGAAAGAAAATATACCGTTTCTCATGCTTTGTAAATTGCGACCTATTTTGTTTTATACAATGCGGAGCATGATTTCACTTTTCACTCAGAAAAATTGACCGCCTAGTAATATTTTAAATCATGATTAAATCAGATATCTAGATTATGAGGCAGTTTTAAAACCTAGGAATGTACATGGTTGTGGCCTTCAAATAATATATAAGTGCATTCGATGTTTGGTGGTTAAAAAAGGATTTATTTATATTTTGTATATATAAAGTATGAAAAAGGTATCATATTTAGTGCATGTGGAAGATAATGCATCTTATTTAATATAATCCGTACGGTTGTTCATAATTCAGAGATCTCCAAAAGGCCTCCAGCAAAAGTGCAATTTTACTACTCATCTCAATTGACTTACAAGTTTACCTAGATGTTCTTACCAAAGACAAAAATTATGAAGATCTCGCTTTTTCTTCAAGACGAAGTTTAGCATTGACATAAATACAAATACATGTATCTGCAGGTTTTTTGCTATGAATATATACATGTATTAGCCTTATGTAAAAATTAAAATAAATTAGTAACAACCTTTCAATGTTGAAGATGAAAAATAAAATAAAAGTAGTACAATGGTAAATATAATATTGAATTAAATTTACAGAATTTACTCAGAAAAATGCCAATAATATAAAATTCAAATACATTTTCTTAAATTGAGGTACTTCATTATAACGCGCATATTGATGATGTTCACGAGAGGCAAGCTTATTATATGTGTTTGTGAAAGAGAAAATCATGCAGCCTTTTTTCAACAACTGCTGGTTTATTAGTGAGCGGACAGGGCGTTCAACGTAAGAGATTTTTTAAAAATATTGTTATTTTCTTGACTGTGTACCTCTGTTACGCTCGGCAGCCTTTGTCCTGTCTACCCCCGTGTCTTATTCAATGTAATTAACGACCGGGTAAGTAGCACTGCATCTTTGAAACCCGATAAACAACCGTTTAAGCTCTTGGCAGTAATCAGGATTGGTGATGCAAAACAGATTTACAATTGTTGATGGATTATACATTATATAACATATTTTGCATCGGTCGTAAGAGTTATTTACAGACAGTTTTAAAACAAGCTGTGAACACGGGCATTTTTCGCTGGCCTTTCGCTGTTTGGATATTTTCCTTTTGTGAATTTAAATATTGCAAATAATGCCTCAGAACAAATATTTTAATTTATATTTTGATACAAGTTTGATTATTTCGTGTAGGCAATACTCAGATCTTTCGTTATGTAAAACTTTTATAATTAAGTTTCAAATCACGGAAATGCGCATTAAAACCGGATTTTGTTTCGTCACGTATAATTGTGTTCGAAAATGTTAACAAGAAACGTAGAATTTTAAAGATTTTAATATGATCGAGCGCATGGTCCACAAAGATATTTTGGGAACTTAAAACTCCACAACCAAAATGTAATCACACTAAATATCTTCGTGGGCCGTGTGCTTGCTCATAGTTCATTTTTAGAAAATGCTGGCTGAGATCAAAGCTTTTTGTCGATTTTGGTAATTCTACATAAAAGTAAGTGGTCCGTATGCTACCAATCAGCGATGTAAACTGAAACCCTCATGATGTACTGGAAGACTTAAATCTAAAGGTTAACATTCGAGCAAAATAAAGGCTTTGTACGCAATTTTATTTTATTCTCTGAAAAGGGGGCCAACTTTTAACTGTTATCATACCTTGTCCTTTAGGATACATTTCCGTTTTTGGTAGTGTTGTTGACTGACAGTGTCTGTGATAGATGTGTACTTACATGCTTTCTAACTTCTGACAATCGATAAACGAATAGTTTTGAATCACTACTATCCCGTTGCTACTTAAATCTCTGGAAATTAAAATACCTGTTTTAACAAACGTGCTTTCTTGTTTATTTGTAATTATTTAATAGGTTATATTTAAAGATAAGAAACATTGATTTCAGAGTAAGATTTTGATAAAAAAAAAACACCATAAAATCAAAGTAACCAAATGTTAAATACACGACAAACATGATTATATCACCAAAAACAAACTGTCATATGAGTTGTAGTTATAATTTCCGGCCGTTTCCCATCCGTCCACTCATATTTTGATATTTTTTTCTGAAACAGTGTGACCCATTTAAACCAATCTGCAGGAATGTTTTTGAAAGGTATGTTTTTCGTTCTAATAAAAAATCCATGGTTGCCATCAGTGACGTATAGTATAAAATGGAATGTTATGAAAAAAAAACTTTTAATAGTTATTGCTAAATGTAAAATCGGGCTGACTTCACGTGACAAAAGGACTTATGGAAAATGCACACAAAGGATAACTCTCTAAAGGTAATAAGCTATATGAGGTGAGTGATTTGGGCTCCTTTGTGCCTATTTGTCTTCTTACTGACTTTATTTATCCATGACCGTTACTGAATGTTTATTAGTTTTCTGTTAAACTGAGTGTGACTTTGGGATTTGACAATTTCCGAGTACATTTTTTTTGTAAAGCAAGTAGTTACGATTTCCACGTTTGATTTAAAAGTAGTATAAGTTTTATATAGTGGCATCAAAGCTTCTAGTGATTGCAATATACATTTCATCTTGGTGTGATAAATCTTAATCCGGAATTAATTTTGGATGTTTTTCACGACTCATCACTAAAGACCTATCTAGAGGGCTGCATTGTATCAAAGCAATGATTAAATTTCATTTTTTGTTCAGTTTCCACAAATTTACATATATTAATAATTTTACTTACAGATTTTTTAAGCTTTGACATCCAATGAAGGCTTCAGTCTGTATCTCAGCTATCACGTTGTTGCTTAAATCACTGATAATTGTAAAGGAAAAAGGGATATAGAAAATCAAAATGATTTTACTGAATGAAAATACCATGTCGTTATAGTGGTTTGGAAATATATTCGTTGTCTATTTGAACTATAGTATATTCTAGATTGCTATGGTCTTCAACTAGAGTTGTGTATTTTTCGGGTCTGAATCGGTTTTCTGGTAAGAGCTGGTAAATTCAGAATGTCAACAAGCCGACGATTTACCTTGATTAACCAAAGTAACAATATAGAATTAAACTATAACTGAGAAAAAAAAGATTGAGCAAACATACTTGGCAACAATAAAAAATGTACTGATTCAAAACATGCAACAAAGCATTTTGCAGTATTTTGTATATGTAAATAAGTCCATATCTGTAAATAACTCATTTTCAGATTTTTCTAATGACTCATTCAATTATAGAAAACTACATATTTACATTGTCTTCTGGTTTTTATTGTTAACTGAATAACTTGGCTTGCTGCAGATCAGCGAGATACGATCCAGTAAGAGTGTGATGCACGTGTGATTTATATTCAATATGGAAAATGGTATTCGAAGATACCAAAGGGAGAGAATTGATTCTTATTAACATCATCTGAATATTTCCTGATATACATAAGAGTGTCAGTTTTTAAACCTAATGTCCGGAAATAGTGCCAGAGTCAATCATACGCGCGATGGTTCTGTTTTATTCACGAGAAATAACTAAAGGCGTTGATACAAGAGATATATAATAAGATAATTCATGATGCAAGTTATTTTTCTAATGCAGAGGTAGTTATTTAGAGCAAGGTAATTCAACAATACAGCTTATTCTCTCATTGACGTTAAGCCTTATAAGAGTCAAATGCCCTGTTGTGTCACATCCCACCCCTTTTTGACATTCAAAATTGTTGAACTTGTTCTTGTCCTGAATATGCATGAAATATTTGCCACTGGACGTTAAACAACAAACAATCAATAATAAGAGTCAATGAATTGCACGACAGGTGTTGGCGCCAGGGGACAGAAGTTGAATGAATCCCAATGGACAACCTAACTTTTCTCATGTTCTGCAAAGGGGTTCGCAGAGTCAAAACCTTTGTTCTTTTTGTTTCCCTTTTCCAAGTTTGCTTGTTTATACTTTGTCTTGTCTTTTTTGGAGTATACAATTAGATCTCTTGAATGTGTGTTCTACACTGGACATGGAAAAAAGAAATAATAATCATCAAATCTAGAATTGTTCAGTGTTAAAAAAATCAAATAGGGAAACCTGAAAATAAATGGGTTAGTTTATGTATTCAACAATAGCCCTCGATTATTATCTGTCTTTAAAGGGATACGGAGCAGGTAGAAAAGTAACTGAGTAACCTTTTTGCTAATACTGAAACTCATCGTGTTACCTGAATTCATACCAAATGTTTAGTCATAACTGGTGTTAAGTCGCAAACCGTCTGAAAGGAATATTCTATTAAGACAGTAAAAGGAATCCATTGCCATTTTCGACATGATTATTATTGTATCAATTAATCAGTAGCAAGTCATAAGGACGACCGACATTTTGTTAAATGGTGATACACTCTCTCAACCAGAAAACTGTTAAAAAAAATTTTGATTTATATTTGTGTCAGCTATACATCAATTCAATCAAAGTTTTCGAAAACGCTTTGGAATTGACATGCACCATACTAAACAGAAATAATAACGATATGGTCACGTACCTTGAAAGTATTTTTCTTGTCAATTGAATATTTAAAATTTCTACAGGTAAGGTAAAATAAAACATTGGACGTTATAAATATTAATTCAAGACTTTTTACAAAGAAGTATCAAAACTTATCAGTCATAACGTCTATACTCTGTCAGAGTAAAAAGGTTGTGAAAGAAAAACGGTCTACCGTATTCTTATAAAATAGTGTTTATTTTGTAGATTGAAAAAAGTGCAAATAACTTGCAGTAACATGATTTATTTTAAGCTGCGCCGAGTTTTTAATTCTCAACGGGGATTTTGCATTATAAAATTAGCCATTTGTTTGCCGGAAGTGGCTCTTTGCACCCGCTAGCACGATACGGGAGTACACATTGACAACGCTGCGTAATTATTAAGTAATTAAACTAGGATTAAATAACCTACAAAAATGCATAATGGCGCACCCGAATGGAATTTTAAATGTAATTCTTCTGATATTTATCGCAAGCGGGGGTCCGAATAAAAAATGTGCGCAATTTTTCCAAGTTACTTTATCT
>JAULBM010332831.1:0-12945 GCA_032357055.1 Geukensia granosissima
AGCAGTTGAATAGATGACTAAACGAACGTTCAAATAGGAAAGAAGAAAGGTTAATCTAACATAATATCAAATGAATCATTTGTTTTTAATACTTTTCCTGACATGAAAATATTGGGCAATATTGTGCCCTTACCGCCCCTACTCCTTTATTTTTTAACCAAAAAATATAAATCGGTTTTATGTTTTTATCTATAGACATGTTACACTGCTATAGTGACGGAGGTGCTATTTTCTTTTTTATAAATAGCCCTTAAAATTCGAAATTGCTTTTGTAAAAATGTTGAGGTTACTTATTTGAAATATCTTTATTAATTCTCCTTTAAAATACGAACTTTACACGGTTGAGAAAATATGGAGAATTTGGGTATGCAATTTGTACATTTCAAGGACTAACCTCTCATCATTAGCAACAGAACCAAAACGTTAGAAGTCCACAATTCAAACATAGCAAAAAGAAGCACTCAAATCAAAAACAAATAGAAATGGAAAGATAAATCTAATGGCAGGGTTTCTTAGCCTTTCTGTAATTTCAGTGATTTAGAATTTTAACATCAGCAGCACATTTCTGTAAAACAATGTTTGATAAATTTCATGTTAGACAAGTCTGCGATTGGGCTTTTGCATACCACACAATCTAACAGCACAGGCATCTACCCAGAGATTTCAAAATACAAAATTACCAATGTTGAATAAAAATGGAAATATTATGTATATTATATATTCATTTCAAGGAGTAACCTCTCATCAGAAGCATTAGAACCTAAACGTAGGAAGTCATAAGATCCAAACATAGCAAAGGAAGTATTCAAATCTAAACAAATCGAAATGGCAAGCCTAATCCGAAGGCATAGACAACTACTTAGTGATAAACTTCGAAGCCTTTCGTATTTACAGTGCTAAAGAATTTTAACATCTGAAGAAAATTTCTGTAAAACATTCTTTGATCAATTTCATGTTAGACAAGTCTGACAACTGGGCTAATAACCTCGGGGACATGATCCACCAGCAGAATGATACTTCATTCATTTCATGAAAGCATAGTTTTGACCTTCCAAAAATGTCACAATATTTTCGAGATTAGACTGTTGTGCTACCTTAGTAAGTGGTGAAGACTGAACCGTGCTTTGTACAATATCGACAAAATAAGCCAGATTTTTAACATGCTAGCACTTCGCAGCAGAAAACATTCCACAAATTATAGCAGAGACTTTGCTCTTACTCCAAAATGCTACGTTAAACGGGGAAGTAGCAAATACCTGTTTTTTCGGTTTTCAGACTACAGCGCATTAACCTCGTCTACGACATGTGATCTCTCCCAATAGAGAGTCTAGGTTTTACCTTAGCAAAACTGTTGGCGTTCAGAAACCTGTCGCGGATTTACTATCATATTTTCTCCTCAAAGATACGAAAATGCGGATGAAACCGAATTTTAGGCATAGTTATGTCATCTCATTCTTAATGCATGATGATTTATCGCTCTACCTTTTGCTAAAACACGGAGGTAGCATTTTAAAATATTGATCTACTCGAGCGAACTCTTGATCATCTGTCTGTTCGAATCGTCAACTTATTACATCAACAGACGCTTTTATTACGACGAGGGGGGAATTTAATGGACTAAGACTTTAAATGACTTTTTTACATCAGTAATAATGCTAATTATGAAAATTTTGAAGGGACAGGAAGTTCCGCAACATCATAATTCTCATCGATGAAAAAGCCGTTCATTTTTAATACGATGTTGAAATAACACGTTCTCCGAAAGAGTAAGACAGAAAAACAAGATGCCCATATTTCTCAAAAAATTTTGAGAAAAAGAAAAAACAATTTAATGAAAAAAAGTGATAGGGGGACACAATAACAGCTTTAAAATTTGGAAAATTTTGGAATTCGGCAGTATAAGACATTTCATATTAAGTTTGAAAAAAAAAGTTCTGATACAACTTGGAATAATAAAGGGTCTGATGAGAATTGGAAAGTGCAAGAAGTCCCACGAATAAAAATAAGTAAAAACATGTTTTAAGAACAGGGAGATACATTGATCAGAATTTCAAAATTAATATGATGCGTAAAAGAGAAGATGTTGGGTAAATGGTCATACTTCATGAAATTACATTTAATAGAATTTGATGAAAAAACAAGTTATTTGTAATGAGTTTGTAAAAGCAAAATGTTAAACGTGAAAGAAACCTTAAAAATTCAAGGGAGTACGGTGAAAAAATCAGATTTATCATGGAGTTTTGAAGAAAAACACAAGAAGTTAAACAGAAAACTACTTCTAAGATTCAAAAAAAAACCAATCAAACAAAGCTGCAATATTGGAAAACCAAAGAAACGGGCAAGATTTAAAAATGGATTTATGCCTCATAGTTTAGAAGACCGAGAATTCCGACGAAAAAAAATCACGTCTAGATAATTGGAAAAACAAACTTTTTCATGAAATATGGAACCAGACTTGAAGGCTTAAAAGAACAAGAAAACCAACGAAATAAGAACGACACCCAAATGTTTCCTCAATATCAAGATAATTACAATGCTATTTTATGGACAATACTATGATTTATGTGTGTTTTTAAATTTAATTGGGGTATAATTTTCAAAATAATTGACTAATTTTTACCTTCGGTAATTTCAGAAAAAGCAAACAGTCCCGTTCTGTCCTCGCCTCTTTCAACAAGTTGTTTGATAAAAACATCATCTACGCGTGTCATATGAGAGAATGATGCAACTATGGTATTTTTAAAGCCACATTTCTTCACCTCTTCATAAATTTGCCACTTAGCTTCAAGGGTATGGCCTCTTAGTTGTCCTACTGTACTCTCACGAATCGAGTTGTCCAAAACAAAAATATCAAGGTCACGTAGGACATTGTACTTTTCTGTTTTTCCTGCAACCTCCTTCTGGTAACTGTTGACAACATCTTGGAACCGTGACATTTTCTGAAAAAAAAGAGAAAAAAAACTCGTACGTATTGCTGTATTTTACATTAACAAGACACTCAATTTGCTGAGACTGTGTCGCTCGCCTGACAATTGGCCATGGCAGCCATGTCGGACATATTATTTCACATGACTTCATTTCCAATATATAACTACTACATACTTGAAAGGTGTTGTGAAATTAGGCAACTTATACATAGTGTGTACTTTCAGCAAGCACCTTAAGATTATTTGTGGAACTAATGTGTCTACCTAGTATATATAAAATTAAAGTTCGGGGAAGAATTTAAGGCGACCATTTGTGAAACGTTCGCCAGGCCCGTATGGTTTAAAATATGGCAGATTTACTGCTCGTTTTCGAATATAAAATTGTCTATAACGTTGTGTGGAAGTATAACGCCTATAAGAGAGTTCTTTTTACCGCAATAGTAAACAACGGAATTCTGGGAAGGTCTTTATTCTGCTTGACTTTTCATTGTTCACGGCTTCATTAACGATGAAGCTGAGATTTTGCAATGTGTTTTACGAAGGCGGAAGTTTAATTTCTGAATTTTTCCATCACGGTTAGAAAATGGCGTTTACTTTTACGACTTGAAAATATTCTAAAAAGAATCTCAAAAAAGTATTTGCGGATCATGTTTTAAATATTTAGTCATTAACGAATTTTGCAAGAAACTTTTTTTCCTTTTCGTGCTATTTTTGTTCTATTAAATCGCACCAGGCATACAGAAAGTAACAGAGCACCTATCACGGTTAGAGAGAATAGAGCTACTGTTAACATATATCACTGTTTGAAATGTTGCTATACTTTACCAGATATTGAAGGAAAAAAATACAAAGTAGTTAAATGTTTTTCATTGATGAATTCGAAGCATTTTAGTTTTCAATGAGAAGCCGTTGAGAAAAATCCTAAACCCGTATCAAAACTGTATAAAAACAACATACCTTCTCCAAACGTATGATTCTAAATAAGGTTGGCATATGAAGGTTATCTATCGTGTCTCAAGGTGATCTTAAATGCATTTTATCTATTATATAATTTTATTGTGCAACGGCACATGTTGTGTACATAGAACCATTGAATTATAGATTTAAATGCTCACTGAAAAAATATAACCGATATTCACTGACTACTCTCGAAATGTAAGATGTTCTTAGTACCAGTAATATGTTTCTTACCAGTATATACAAAGAAATTCTTTCTACATCGACAGAGTTGAAGATATGTGGAATGTATGTGAGGAGGGGCTCTTATAAACTTCAAAACCAAACCACACAATTAACTTCTTCCGTATTGAAATCTACACGTTTTTCATTTTAAAAATGCCTACGTAGACCTTTTAAAACGGTTTGTTATAAACAATGATTAATGCAGATGCATTTACCCAATAATTTCACTGTTTAAAGTTTTGTGAAACAAAAACTATGTTATCAGTGTGTACCAAAAATAGATTAAGAATTATATCATGTGTCATTGACATTATTATCTTGAATGGGAAGCACTATCTACCCGAAGAAAAAACGCTAATCTTAAAATTTTGTTAAATTGTAAATAATAAGGTGGCAATTTCACATACAAACAAGTTAATTCCACACAACAGGTAAACTAGACTCAAATACTCTGATAGTTTCCAAGTTTCACAGTGCAGATCAGTCTTTCTTTCCAAAAGCAAAGGATGGAACAATTTCCTAGAATAACTATTCAAATCTGACACCACAGGCTCTTCAAATGAAGCACTTCCATTGAATTATATACTGCCATTAATTATTTAATTTTATTAACTATTTATGTTAAATATGTTTGAAACTGTCCATTCAATATTAAATGTCCTGAACTAATAAAAATTGACAAATATACAAATATTGAATAAACAGGCTGAATACGGAAAATATTGGGCCTGTTTTTCCATATTGAGCCTGTTTTTCCATTTTGAGCCTGATTTTCCGTATTGAGCCTGTTTAGTCCATATTTGGCCAGTTGTAAATTTTTATAAGAATGGGTGGTCCTTTATTATGTCCTCGGACAAGTCGTATTGGGCCTCGGATAGATGTATTGTGCCTCGGCCCAATAAAGCTATCCTTGGCCCAATATGATTGTCCTTGGACATAATACAGGATCAATATCGAAACACCCATTCAATTAACCTATAGTACAAAAAATCGAACAAAATATAAAGAAAATTAAACGAGTGGAATTTATTTTCGTGATGGTGTGAGGTACCCCTTAAACATTACAATCTCGACATTTTAAATCATTGAGTTAATAATGCAGATGCACTTTAATAAATAAATTCCCACACCATCGCCAGCATTGTTAAATTACCACTTAGCAACATATAAAATTTAACAAATTAAATGAAATATTAGACTTTAATTAAAAAGGATTAAAACGTGCCGGTAATAAATTTATTATATAAATATGATTTTAAATAGGAAAATATATAATTTAAATATTTTTTCATAATATACCGTCCGCCAAAAGTTAAGCATTACAGAAGTATTTCCCAATATTTTTTCTAATAAGGCAATTTAGTAAGCATTTTATACATGTACATGAAATTGACCTTCATTACCTTTACAAAAAATATGAAAAATGCAGGTACAATGTCAACCGATAAATCATTGAACATTTAAATCAGGTTTCAAAAACCTGTTTCGCCCAAATCATGCTTTCAAATTTAACACAAAATTGTTTTGATTGATAACACGTACATCTTTCTTTTAATGGTTATTTAAAAAAGCTTTTTCAAATGGTAGGACGAAAAATGAGTGTCGCCGAACGCTGGCAAGCGGTTGGCCTGAACAGCGCCGGCTTAAGTAATCGCCGAATAGCAGCCAATTTTGGAGTGAACAGTTCTGTGATTAGCAGACTTTTAGCACGCCATAGACACACATGAACCGTCGAAGAACGCCCAAGATGCGGTCGACCCAGTAAAGCAACCCCTAGAGAAGACCGTTACCTTAATCGTTAAGCCAGATTACAGCCATTTTTAACGGCAGTGCAATTGAGATGTATGAGGCCGATTGGTGGTCGCATAAATGTAAGAACTGTTGTTCGCAGGCTGCATAGTTTTCGTTTGCGTGCTCGTAGACCATAGAAACGCCCATAACTCGTAGATACCGCCAGGCACGCCTGCAGTGGTCTAGACTCCATCGTTACTGGAACCTACGTAGTTGGCAGCGAATTTATTGGTCCGATAAAAGTCGGTTCCTGTTGAAGCCTGTGGACGGTCGAATCCGTGTTTGGAGGGAACGGAATACAGCACTGAACAACAACGTTCATGGAACTACTACATATGGTGGCGGTGGCGGTGGGGTAACCGTGTGGGGCTGCTTTTCAAATGACTGTAAGCTTCCGTTACAGGTTATTGACGATACCCTGAATGGCCAAAAATACCGAGATGACATCTTGGACACACAGTGTTCCAAGATGACAACGCTCGGCCACATCGAGCCCGGATTGTAAGGGACTTTATTGAAGCATTGAAACATTGCCATGGCCCTCCCTGTCTTGATCGAATATGTATGGGACTTTATCGGTCGTTAAATCAATCAGCGACAACTGAAATCTCAAAACCTGAATGAATTACGGGTCGCTCTTATCGCCGAATGGCAGAGGTTTCCACAGTATAGGCTTCGGCGTTTGGTAAAGGGAACGAGGAGGCGTGTTGAACATTTATATCTAAGCGCGGAGGTTATACCAGATACTAACGATCTTAACGTTAAATGACAGTTTATATACTCATAATTCATGTGAATAAAAGTTATACTTGTATCATTTTGAAAAGAGTGTTAAAAAAAGATCTCAAATTGAAACTTAAAATCGTCTTTTGTGGTGTTGATTTTTCGCCCTTTTTTTTTGGTCAATATATACCCTAAATGTCCTTTGCCAATTCGGATCACTGATTTAATAAAGGTCGTTGATTCATATTTAATAAAGAAATAAAGGTTTACTACCGAATTAAACAAACGTATAGACCATTATTTTGTCTGTCCAAAAAAAAAAATATAATCAAAACCAAGGTGATGCTTAACTTTTGGCGGACTGTAGATTTCGGCAAAGTCTATGTGAATAAAACATTCATTTGGATAAAGACTTTCCATGCTTTTGTACTGAGTGAATTGATTCTATATAGTTTAGGAAAGCTTTTATAATGAACCCTGTCAACAAGATCATCTAATGTGCATTCTTCTTTCCTTTTTGTAGTGACAATGATTAATTTCTCCATTCTTGAATTCCCGTTTGTTTTTTAGTCACCCATTGATTGAATGTTTATCAAACGCTTCAGTTTCAAACTGCCTTTTCCTTGCAACCACAATAAGTCCTATATATGCATTAATTTTTAGTGGAACATACAACTTGTTTGACCAGTAGATCTGTATTTGGACAGTTTATAACCTGGTTTCGAAATAGTTGATATAAAAATATGAGATGTGGCAGGATTGTCTATTTGACAGCAATCCACAAAATGGCAGTCGAATTTTAACTTCTACAGGTCACACTGTCGTTCTGGCCGTGGTTGTACAGCATCATTCTCAAAGCTGAGAGAGTCTTTCTCTACACTTTCTGTATCGACCTTTGTCCTCTATTTTGATTCCGCTACATTCGTCTTGTCCTTGTTTGATTTGTCACTGAACGAAAGCTTTGTTGTCATGGTAAAGTATTTTTTATTTTTTGCTTTATATGCCTCATATCTTTCTGGTTCACTCTTTAAGGATACCAAGACGGGTTTTGCGCGCATGACAGGGGATACTTACCCTTCATGAGCACCTGATCCCACTCCTGTTTTGTAAAAGAGTTCGTGGATTCCAAGCATTTGTTCCTTTTGTTTTCGTTTTATCTTTTAGTTTGTTTCAATTTGTCTTGTCTCTTTGGAGTATGCAATTTTGATCTCCTACATGGGTATCCTACACTGGACCCATTTAAATTCTCCAGGAACATACAGTTTCCATATTCTGTCTTTTTAACTATAATATTACAGTTTAACTGTTACAGCAGAAACGATCGAAAAGACAAGGTTTTGCTAGTCGAAATGATTAAATTATCAATGCATGAGTCATTGCTATTAGCATTTTTGCTTATCTTCTTGAAAATTATTAATATATAAAACAGTATATAACAAAATTGGTAATCAGAACAAGATCTACATATCTGTATAAACTATAATCGTCGATTTAAACTTATTCCCCAAAGAGAACAAAGACTTAACACCTGTGATTGGTCGATATTAGAAACCTAAATCAAGATTATAAGACTTTTTGAACATTGGTGAATAGGTTTTTGAAACATTTAAAAAATTGATGACCATGAAAATTGACCTATGTTAAAGAAATATGGAAAATTTGGGTATGCTATATGTACATTTCAAACAAATCAAAGTGGGAAGCCAAATCCGACAGCAGGGACAACTTCTAAGTGCTTTACTTTTAGTGGCCTTTCCGTATTTTCAGAAAAATACAGCAAAATTCTGAAAAAGATTGCTTAATCAATTTCATGTCAGACAAGTCTGACAACTGGGCTTGTGAATACCATCGGAGACCAATGTTCCACCATCAGAGTTATCGACCAAGTGGTTTCAAAATACAAAATTACCAATGTTAAATAAATATGGAAAATTTAGGTATGCTTTATGTACATTTCAACAGTCAGGATTACTACCATACCGGTATATGGAAAGGGGTCATGAAAGGACAAATGACCCTTAAACTTCTTATATTTGTCTGGGGAAAAATCTGGGCATGGGAATAAAAAATATTAAATACTTGAATATAATCCCAAAGTTTCATCAAGTTTCTAAGCTCGGGTTTTTTCCAGCAGCCAAATGAATTTTTCTTACCTTAAACAAAAGAATTTAACAATTTTGCAAATATGTTAAATTCTTTTGAAAAACAGTTCAATAATGTTAACTGATGGTTATAATTTGTCCAGAAATTAAATTTTGAACTTTCTAAAATTTTAATTTTATAACTATATGCAAATTTAGACAACTAATAAGTGCTTTACTTTTAGGCATTTCCGTATTTTCAGTGTTTATGAATTTTAGAAAGTGCAGCAATTTTTTTAAAACCATGGAAACATTGTTAAATCAATTTCATGTTCAGGACCAATTATCCACCAGCAGAGGTATGGACCCAGTGGTTTCAAAATACAAAATTACCAGTGTTGAATAAATATGGAAAATTTAGGTATGCTATATGTACATGTCATGGAGTAACCCCTCGTCAGTAGCATTAGAACCGAAACAAAGGTTCCAACTTTAACCATAAATTGTCGCATAAAAATGAAGAAATTCCTAAAGTTTTACTTGTCTTCCTATTTTTTACCTGTAGCGTTTCTAATTAGGGTAAATATAAAAGCGCTTTACACGCAGTTAAATTAGTTTTTGGATATTTATTATGAACTTAAGATGCGGATCGTGTCTTTTTGGCATATATTCCATATTTCTTCTTTCAAATATGGCTGTATTCTACGTTTGGCAGAGGATATTCTTAGTAAGGACCCAAATGTATATAACATTACTGCAATATTCATTGTTGGGCACTTATTTTTTTATTTATAAACGTGATGACAAATTGAATGATCCCCGGAATGCATGATACGTAGTATGACTGTGTCTTCGATCCTTTGATTGGTTATAAGTGATGAAGAGGCTACGTTATATAAATACTGATGATATTACATTGTATTAGCTATTATATACTTCAAAACATTTCCTGTTATATGCACGTGGCTTATTATGACGCAATACCGCCTATGTGTTGCTGACATCACAATAAAACATTATTATACAACTGATAGCTACATTGCTTATGTAGAAAAGGGATATGTGGCACGATTGTCTATGATAAATTCATCCATGCAAGACTGACGAATAGATTACAGACATTTATACATGAAGGTTACCATAAAGCTTCCAACAACGGAAAGACCTAAAAACTTAAATGGGATGATATGTATAGTTTTATTAATAGCTCCTATAACAGAATATTTCCAAATTTCTCCAACTTAAAGATCAATCGACGTGTAACATTTGTTATTCTGTACGTAATATTAGAATAACAGCAGGTAATTTTCACCACCAAAACAGGAGGATAGGGTTCGTGTTTTAAGCTCATGTGATTAATAACTCAGGATTGGATCCTAATTACTAATAAATACAAACAGTAGGAAAGTTACACTTAATGAGATTGAAATAATTGTTGTTCAATAAATGACTTTTGTAAGTGCCGATATCTCCACCTAGAAATTATTTCCTGTGCTAATTGAAGCGAAACAGAGTGGCTTCAAGCGTTGCTATAAGGAATGTTTAATATCGATGCTATAGTGAATAGGGGTATACCCTTTCATTTTATTCAGTATTCTCTTCAAAATATCCCCTCATTATTCTCCCCATTTCCAGTAGGACCCCTTTCTTCTTAATTTAAAAATATGGACAATTTTGCTATTTTGGAATGTCTCTATTTAATTTTGTTTTAATTTAAGTTTGTAGCGACCCCACATTTTATTTCTTTATTCTCACACTTATGATAAAGCTGTTTATCCCAGAATTCACAAGTTCAGTTGTCGGACTTGTCTTGCATGAATTTTACCTCAAATTTTACAGAAATTTCCAGTAATTATTTAAATTCTATATTCCTGAAATAACTTGAAAAACGGAGGAAGTATTATTCGTTGTATTGTACATGACAGATGTCCTTCCCGCTGGATCTTGTTTCCTATTTAGGGTTGGTTGTATGTGAGTACTCCAATATACAATGATTTGATCTTGGTGTGGTTTTCCTGAGTTATGTTTCTAATGATACTGATGAGAGGGTACTCCTTAAATAACGCCTTTGTAATTGTCTGCTTACTCTGAAAAAGTTAAATCCAATGAAATCTTTCAGGAAGGATGAGTGCTCAAAAAAAATGTTTAACCCCACCACATACTTTGTGTACCTGTCTCAAGCCAGGAATCTGTAATCCAGTGGATATCGATGTTTTGATGTTTAAATATTACTTGTTTTACATTGTTTACTTATTACATTAAAATATCATCGTTGTCCTATCTGAAGGCCTTAGGACAACTTTTAGATGTTTGCAATTTACACGTTTCGGATGGCTGTGGCAATCACACCACATCTCTTTTTCTATATTTTATAGCATATCAAAATCTACCGTATATAAATATATAATATCAATTTAAAAATAAAAATAGGAGATTTATTATGATTGTCAAATAGACAACCATCCAATATATATATATATATATAAATGACAAGCCTTAAAGACTTCAAAATCGACACTGTCTTAATTTTAATACGCGTTTCATTTATCACCAGTTAAATAGAAATGTTTATACCGCTTTAGCAACTGTTACAGTTATTAGTAACTGCCGACTGGTAATTGCACGAGTTATAAATCATTGTTTGACATAATTTTTATTACAAAAAGATGTTTTTGCAATTGATATTCATTTTCCAAATAACATTAGGTATAAACCTTTCCAACAAAAGGTGAAAACACTGGAAAAAACTTGATATATGTTTGGCACAAATGAACTGAGACTATCCAGATGAATTTTACTGTGATCGGTTTTTATTGATAAATCTATTTAATAGACGTATAAAAGAAATCCTTGTTATTTTTTTTTCACAAAAAAATCATAGTATAAACATTCTTTTAAGTTTCAAGACAGCGTCTGCTTCCTAACATTTTTCATCCATATAATCGCTGATACGTTACACGTACAATCATTTTGGTAAAAGGATAAATAAAGATTTGGCAGTCGATTTTGGTGTTTAGCGAGAAGTGGCGTACCGTTAGTAGGAGTTATTTCGTGATATGTTTTAATGATTTTTGACTCTAATTTAAATCCGTCTTTCAAAAATCTTTTGAATAGCTTGGCACTCTGAGTTTCCATTCTGTGCATTAAACTGCGAGCATTTACCAAGAAAGTAACTTCTGTGCACAGGAACATGTATTTGTTCTTAGTATTATTAATGTTCCCGCATGTCTGGTATGATTGTTTACTGTGTATCTTTAAGTTTACCAATGTTAAAAATATGGTGAATTTGTTATGCTTTGTGTACATTTCAAGGAGTTGCTTCACATGAATTGCATTATAACCAAAAACATTAGCAGTCCGAAATTCAAACATAGTAAAAGACGTATTCAAATACAACAAATCCAAATAGGAAGCAAAATCCAGCAGTAGGGACAACTACTATATGTGCAAATTGTTTCGAAGCCTTTCCGTGTTTTCAGTGCTTTATAATTTAACCAAATACAGCAAATATTTAAAAAATTATTTGATAAAGTTCCTCTTAGCCAAGTAAAACAACTGTGCTGGTGAATACCCTCGGAGATCTCAGGTGCACTAACAGAGGCGTCGATCTTGTGGTTTCAACATGCAAGTCTAACAGTATTGAATATTAAAAGCCATATTTGTTTTGCTGACATATTTGACTTATATCGAAATCTGATAATTATAGTTGATGGATGAGTTTGGTGTCAAACATATCTAATGTCATCTTCGCTAGCCAAGGGTTTCGCTCACGGTCCTTGGCTAGCGAAGATGATCTAATGTAACCCCGCCTCAAATTGCATTGATCATTCCAAATTCAGGACTCGCGGAAATTACATCATTTATGTACCATTTTGTATTATTTTATTTTGTATTTTCAGATTAATATTTATAAACATTTCGGTCATTTTTCTGTCATTTAACATACACTTGATTTCGTTCTTGGCAATTTAGAGACCATGACGAAAAAATGGAATCAATCCATATTGAAGCCCCTTTGTGAGCGCTATATTCTGATCAATCGGTCAGTTCTCTTTGAGATCCAATGCCGTCTTTTTAACATTTACTCCATAATTTTTATGGTGTCAATGTATTGTTAATTGTTGTGTTAAGGTTGCACTTACCAATTAGGCTATGTAACACCAGGCTTCTATTTTGTATTGTAAGCCATGTTCAATATGGCTAGTTGTATGGAAATAATATTAAATCCAAACCTTATACAT
>JAULBM010332842.1:0-12945 GCA_032357055.1 Geukensia granosissima
TGGCCATGGTCTTGTCTGTCCTCGACTTAACGATTTCTGTCTGCCCCTTTGGTATCTTCGAATTCCTTTTAAAAAATATGAATTTTCAGGGTATCGTATGGTTATTGAAAACAAATTTGTACATTATTTAAGGAGCGAGGGTGGTCGTGAGGCCTAGGGTGTATAATTTACCATTTTTCGGGAGGGAGACGATTAAATATCTGTGTTTTAGATACGCATTGCAACAGTTCATTTTGAATCGCCAATAGTCGACCTGTTGGACGAGCTATTCTGCCAGTGGAACAATGGAAGGACGAACAATTTCTGAACACTCATCAAAATATATCGAGTTTTTAGGCATTTACGACAGTCATATTATACATGTATTTCTTCAGCTTTTTGTAATGTTTGTGCAGATACCAAGTACTTCGTTTTATGCGAGTGGACGATGTAATTGTATGGCGTTACTTAAAACATTTTTGACGGTAAAACAACCTATGATAACCGTATTAACCTTTTTAAAGTGGGGTAAAAAAGGAAGAAATTATCTATTTTTATAGAGCATTCATGCACGTATAAATTGTACTAGTGGTTGAAGGCACGCAAACGCGTTCTGTTTATAAAATGAAATATTAAAAGTAATTTAATAGACTAAGAAATAAAAGCAGGAAAACTGAAAACTGAGATATTTTATTTGAAAATTTCAAGTTCTTATTGGGCTCAAGATTTCAACTTGAACAAACCCGGTGGAAGGTTAAAATCCTTTGTTATTGGATAAATATGCTTCAATATTTGTCCAGTCTATTAAAATGCAATTTTACATATTTAACAGAACGAGCAATGAAACGTTATTCTATGTGGTATCTGTATTAACTGGTAATGTGTCCTCAAATAGTATTAAATCAGAGAGGTTTTTTTCTAAAGGCAAATTCATAATTGAGAAAAAAGTATTTGCCAAATTTTAAAACACATCAAACGTTCAATTTTGTAGTCAAACCGACAATAAGGACCATAAGAAGAACTCTAGTCTGTCTTAATTGTGACTATTCATATTCATATATATACCATTTGAGTATCTTTACACAATGTATTATAACTTGTATCAATAGTAATTTTTAAATATAGAAGAATTATAATGGTATACGGTTCTTGGTTGATAATAAATAATGTTATCTTTAAATGGACTTTATACAAACTAAAGAAAACGAGACATGCAATTAGTCGGTTGTCATAATTGTAACCATAGACGTAGCCCTATATTTAACCCATGAGACAATGGACAAGAAGGTAAGATCAAATTGTAAATGATGCACAATCCGCACCGTTGCCTTCAGAATGCTGCGTTTATTTGAGAAGGATGCGCTTCTCCTATAAATTATCATTTAGGTTCGTTTCTAGATATATGTGACTGTCTGATCCGGCAAAGGAATAGGGCTTTCCGTTCTGTTGGGTTCTCTGCAATAAGGTTATATTTACCCGATCAAGAGTATTCCTTTCTGTGATGGGTTCTCAACAATGAGGTAAAACCCATCCCCTTTATGGTGCGTCGGTTGATTGGTTGGCTGTCTAAATTTGCTGCATTCCCCGCACGTTAAAGTAAAATAAAAAAGAACTGAAGATTGCAAACTTCGAAATAAAGTAGGCAGTTTGAACACAACGAAGTAGCATCCCATTTTTTCCGTTAAAGTCAAGAATTTTGATAACTGATGGAATTGTTGTTACATGAATTACTTGCATCTCTGAGTAAAGCAACCAACAATCAATCAGTCATGTTTGCTTTGTTATTGGCCATTTAGCAAATCAGTCTCTTTTTTTTTGCTGTGGTCACGGCTGGAAATGACTGTTGGGATTAAATAACAATAGTTCAACCTTGCAACATATATGTTTTGCATGCACATCAATCCCTGATGAAAAGTCGTGACTATGATGTGTCTTGTGCTAATGTTTACTTTAGTTTCACTGTATTTATTAGTAGGTAGATATATGAGCGATTTCAGAAATATGACGAACTCGGAGCAATTTCGATCTCCTTTGTTGAAGACAAAATTGTTATTTAAACCAATGAACTATATTTTTTAGCATTTAAACATTTTGATATGGCACAGGTAAGTGCTGCAAAATCTGCTCCAATCGTCTTTTTGATGTATAGATATATATTTGTTAATGGTTGAATCCACAAAAGTGGAATTCCTGCTAACACCGACCTTTCTTTCTACATATTAACCACATAACTGTTTACCAAACTAATTCCAGCAACCCCTATACCTTAAAAAATTTAAAAAACCAAACAAATTGAAAAACCTTTGCAATAAATCGTTGACAGACAACAATTTGTCTTTTTACAAAGCCTAACATCTATATTCTACCATTTATCTTGCAAATGCAATTATGTAAACACTCTATTCCATGTGAAAAAATTGAGTATTTCTATTTATTTATAATTGGTTTCTATTCCATTACAGTTACGAAAAAAATTAATTTGTGCACTCCTGTGACTTAGTGATATTTTGATGAGCAGTGTGCTTTGTTTTAATATTGTTTATACGTTACATTTGTAGTTGTTTTTCCCATGAAACAAAGGATTAAACTTGTTGCTTTAAAGATAGACAACGCAAATAAAATTACTCAGGATACCATTTCAGCTGCTCACTAGTCCGATGTTGATAAAAATGAAAAAAAAAATATATGACAATTATAATGTTTCTCCCTTTCACATCAGTTGCTTTGCACTGGACACTGGGTAATTTTTATTCAAATCAATCAATCAATGCCGGCAGTTTTTTGATATAGTCAAATCTTAACTGTATGTTTAATGACCAATTTATCTTCTCTTCTGACAGAAAACCGTATACATAAAGGTTACCTTCCTAAAGATTAGTAATATAGAAACAGTGAAAGAGCAGTTCTCGGCAGATGTCTTCATCAAAGCAAGATGGCGGGAACCAAGTCTTGATCACAGCAAGGTATTTGTTAAAACTGAAAACAGAAATGCAAAACGTACAGATTTAATTCTTCATGGATAATAATTTGTTACAGATCTATTTTCTAATGAGTTAAACTATCTAGATGTTTGATTTTCATATAAGTGATATAAGTACCAATATATGGTCAACAGCGATTCATTCTTAAAGAAAAATATAAAACCTTGTCAAGAATGACTGCTAAAAGGAATTCGAAGATACCAAAGGGGCAGACAGAAAAGACCTTATTAATAGTTTCACATTTTGTATTTCGCAGCACTTTACAACTTCAGTTTTTGGTATGGACTCTGGTTCATTTTTGAAGGCCGTTATGGGATTTGTATAAATTTAAATTCTACTACCATTCGGTGGATGGCTGTCTCATTGAGAATCATGCCACATCTCCTATTTCTTGTAACGGTGTAATCAGGGTATTGATATTACCCTGAATAGTACAATCATCAAACCAAAAATATTTACCACGCTAGGGGCCAACAACAGACCAGTCAAACCTATAAATTCTAGTTAAATGCAGAACAAAATGAAATAAAGTTTTCAGTTCAGTGTTGTGTGTTCTATGTTTCTCTTTCATTTCATTTTGGTGGAAATGGTCTTGTCTATCTTCCGACTTAACGATTTCTTTCTGCTCCTTTGATATCTTTGAATTCCGTTTTCCATAATATGCGTTGTGATAGCCGATAAGACAAATATATAAAAAACAAACAGAAATTTTAAAATTACAATATTGGAAAGGTCTAGACTGCATCTTTCCAACATACATTCTGGTACCCGATATTAAATTGAGCATACAACTCGAGCAACCGTTTTTATTACTTTTATTTCTTTTGTATCACATATCTTACATGCAATGATACTCTGAATATCTTTCAGAGTTCAGAGAATCCAAAATTAGACACATACTGGAATCCGAAGTTAGTCGTACAGAATGTATTAGGTCACCCAAAGCAGTCGGTATGGAAGGAACTTAACTTTGGTAAATCAGGGGAGGCGTATATAGTTGAGAAGAGGAGAATCAAAGGAACGTTCGCTGAAATGTTGGAACTTAGAAACTTCCCTTTTGATTTTCAAGTACTTTTATTTTTATATCAGTTACTACTTTATTGACATACACGTTCGTTTGGTAGTAGTTTTAACAAAACAATGTGTAAAAATAAAAACAAGTAAATATATGATAATAATAAAAATTAACTTTCCCTAAAAACAAATCAAAACACCCCTTTTACTAAAAATAAACAAACCCCAAAAGAACTGAACATATCAAATAGTCGAAATACTTTTTATTATTTGTATCATCTACTGTGATTTGCTCCTATATTGCTTTACACGTCTGTTTGGTAGTAGATACAGGCAAAATATTTATATAAATAAAAACAAATTTATGAATAAGGAAATATATGCTATTATGACTTGTACCTCAAAACAATGTTGTATAAACCGAATGCTGGATGATAAAACAGTGTTTGTTATGCTAAAGTTTTGTTCCAGTAAACGGAATTGATCAAAATGGCTGTAATTGGAAAGTTTCATCTGGCAAATAATGTTAAATTTGTTTGTTCAAGAAAAAAAAAAACGAATAATTCTAAAAAAGGTTCTTCAGCAATAAAAAGACTAATATTCAACGATTTTGGGTTTCAAAGCAATATTCATATGGTGCTGTTAGGTATTGTGTTACGGCTTTCTGTAGAAAATTGTAAAATACATAAAAAATAGAATAAACAACAATGACTTCTCACAAACGTCAGACAAAAAAACAAGTATTGCGGAGTAATCAACTATAAAGATACACTGCATAAGAACATGAATGTACTTCGTTTAAAACTTGTTTATTGGATTACTAAATATATGAAGAAAACACACATATATATATATTATAGGTTTCAAAGGTTTCACAATAACTAATGGTGGTTTACGATTTTTTATCAAACCGTGCTAGTTATAAGAAACATACATCTCTCATGATCACAACAAGAAAAGGCGATTTTAACCGCAGACTTAGCTTCATTAGATGAATTACGAAATGATTTCAGCTGACACAAGTGCTATGTCGTCATTAATGTGGGAGGGAATTTTTCCTCTGTCAAATTATTTTCTTTTGTCTACATATTTAGATGAAATAAGTAAGAAAGCAATGAAAAAGAGTCAATTTCAGTATGTCATACGAGGTACGGAAGCAATTACGTCGGTCAAGAAAAAGATAAAATACACCGCCGGTTATTAGAGACTAAGACGTGTTATTTTGTTTAATTAATTATAATGAATAATATTGTAAAAAGTTATTTGTATTTTTGTACAGGATATAAGTGTAGTTATGACATCAGAACACCCAATTCAAGAATTAGAAATCCTAGAAGATGACTTGGAATTGAGTTCACTGAATGTCTCATGTTTCGTAGATGTACAAGAATGGGCGCTTAAAGATTTTGTTGTGACAGAGGCTAAACAGATGACTAAAGAATTTTCTGAATCAAAAAACGTATCATTTCCAATGTTAACGGTGAAAACTTTGGCAGTGAGACAGTATGGCTTCTTTGTCTGGAATATACTCATCATCATGGTAAAGAGCTGCAAGTTTAGCATTTTGATAAGAAATATATGTAATTTTGAATGGATGATATCCAGTATAACATTTGATTCTGAATAACCGCACTTACCCTAGCTAAACGATAGACCTGACATTTCTATATGGCATTTAAAATAGTCCTTACCCCAAAAATGTTCTCAACTAGACCTTGTTTTCATATTTTTTACACACAACACGACAGTCATAGGCAGAAACTACTTATATTTCCGGCTGTTTTAAAGAGACATCAAAGGCTAACATTCACAGTGGAATATTGAAGCCAGATTTTGAAGAATATGGATTTAATATGGGGAAAATTAAGTTGTCTGTTATGATATGTTTTGGGTTTCAATTCCATCATATATATATCATCTGCATAGAAATTCCCTTTCTAAATGAACCATTACCAGGTATGCTTGGTGCCAAAACATTTGAAGTTCGCATTATTACTGTATATACCGAAGAACCTCTTTGTAACAACCAAATCAGTCGACCGTCTTTATAACGACATTCTTTACAACAGAATCCCTCCTTATAGCAGCAAAGCAGATCTACAATTCATTATCATTTCAATTTTCAGACAATTCCTAAATAATTTTTATATGTCTGATTTAAATTTTTTGGTTTTGAATTTTGGTTGCCCTACGATATTATAGTCATTTTCAGTAAATCATTGCACTTTCGTTTTGTTCCAGACAATCATAAGTTTACTTTCATTTACTACATTTGCTGTGGATAATACGAAGCCACAGAACAGATTACAGTTGGGGTTTACATTAACATTGACAGGGGTGACATTTAGATTTGTAACCAACCAAAGTTTACCAAAGATATCATACCTCACAAAACTTGTAAGTATTATATGAAGTATTTCTACTAACGTTTGATACTAACTTTCTGCTTAAATAGGAAACCTTTTTCAGAAAATGAATTATATACCCTCCAAAATCTACAATTCGTCTTTCTGTTTCAGCACTTCCGCTTACAACTTTGTTTCAATGCAGAATACTACAATGGTCCGTCAATTTACTGGACAACATGGAATTAAAAGTGCTTACCGGTATTTAATACGAATTTTGTTTTATCATTGTTTCGAAATACACCATTTTCGGAAATAAAGATTTATTGTTTCTTTAAATAATACACTGTTATATGGACCAACTTTCATCAGAAACACATTAACAAAAGCGATATATTTATCAAAACAGACTTGCATGGATGGTTAAAACAAGAAGGACAGGGTTTTGAAAAATAAAAAATAAAGGAGCATTGATGACGTCACAATGAGTTGCGTCATAGACCAATGTAACCAACGATAATGTTTGCATATCGACGTATTCGCAAGAAACTAGAAATAACAGGATAAGTATAAGACCAAAGAGAATCTCATAAAAAAGTCAAGGAAAAAAGCATGAAACAGCAATCATAACCTTTAATGTTCACATGACACATTTTTATAATCACATATATTTCAGTCAAACAAGTTCAGTTGAAGGCCTGTATGTGACTTTGAGATGAAGAACAGCAATGGAATTCACCCTCCACTTGATGTGGCTGGTGTACTAAGAGGTTTTTGCTTTGTGACGTCGCGAGTAAGGGAAAATTCGTGCACTCTGTACAATCAACAAACATGCGTCAAACGATACGTTTTCCCTAAAAATCGGACGTCACAATACAAAAATACCTAATAGTGCAGTGGTGACAGCAAGTGGGAGTGATCGGTGGGTGAATTCCATTAAAGCACGGTTCCTTCGCTTGCATGGAATTTACTTGTGTATATGAGATTCTAAGTAATAAAATTCATTCTGTTTCAGGATATATACATTTTGTTTTGTATGATATTTAACTTCTGCATCAGTATATGGCATGCTGTAATAACCAGATTTGATGGAAATTCTAACCAGGATAATCTCGATTACTGGGCATTTATTGTCTTTATCATCATCTACTGTGTATTCCAGCTTACTTACTTTGCATTTGTCGTTGGCAGTGTAAGTTTCAATAGTCCATAATTTGTGTGTTTTTGTAACGACCTTAACCGATGATTTATCATATGTTAAAGTCAACCTGCAAATGCATTGTTCATAACTGTATTAGTAGTTTACTCGAGTACCACGATGTTTTCCACTATTTTTGCAAGATATCCGATTTCGTTTTATTGGATATGTTGTTCAGTCTATAATTTTCCAGATTTTGCTATGATTTTGCCTGTCCTTTCACTTGGGTTTTTATATGCCGCCTGTGGATCCTTTAACACTTTTTACAATGAATTATGTTCCTGTAACTGACAAATTGTTATTTAGGGGCCATCTTGATATAGTTGTTGAACAATGGGACTAATATCTTTTAAAAAACATGCAGTCAATTTACAATGAATATTATACATGCCAAGAAGTAAACTCTCATCTTACATAGGAAATCCGAGATCCAAACATAGTTAAAGAAGTACTCGAATTTAAAATCAACTAGTTATGGACCTGTTACAAGTAATTCAACAATGGGTTGACCTTTTCTCGGAATGACGTTAACCCGCATGACAGGTAAAGGATTCCACGACAGGTATTGCGCACAAAAGAGGGGAAGCCTACCCTTCCGGAGCATCTGGTCCCACTCCTGTTTTGTAAAGGTATTCATGGAATCCAAACCTTGTTCTTTTTGTTATTGTTTCTTTAAGCTTATTTTGCCTTTTTGGACTATGCACTTTTTTCAACTGTAAACATGTTTAAGACTTAGGTCTCAATCTCAATGAGACTCAAAATTTTAGAATTGAACACCAAAATCATACTAGAAAAAAAAACAGACGCCCCGGTCAGCAAGACGGTCTCTCAAAAATAATCAATTAATATAAAATTTGTGTCTTAAATTAATTTGATTGTTCCTAACCAGGACCCAGCAACGAATTTCTCGCAGTAACTCATGTGTAGAAAAACTGTGCGAGAAAACAAAAGTGCATAGTACAACAAGACAGGACAAATTCGAAACAAATTGAAAGATAAAACGAAAAAAAAAGAAAAAAAAACTCTTTTACTAACAGGAGTGGAATCAGGTGTCTCGAAAGGGGGTGAGCATTCTTTTAAATCTATCGTTATTGTGTGACGCAATAGTAAAAATAATTTTGTGACGTAAAAAAGTAGATGAATTGTAGACTAACATTTCTTTATGAAATTAATCACTATTCCAGTGGATATCTCTGTTCTTTGTGCATGTTGTGCTTTATTGTTATCCGTTTTACATTTTAAGCTTTGTTACAATTCACTTTTGGGGAAAGGGGGTCTTTTGCCGCTTGTCCTACGGTATGGATCCCTGTCTATTGTTGAATGCGTGGAGGTAATCTAGCTGTAGAAGTTAATTTATTTATGATTTTGACTTTTGGATTGCTGTTGTACATTGATTCTTTATTCTGTTGTGTTTTCTTTGTCGGAGTAAAGAAACTGTTGCTTTCAATACAAGTGTCGTCAAATATCTGTTGCACAGATACTACGTAAAATGCAACGAAACAAATTTGATATAAAACATAGTGCCACTTTATAAGGCTATCTAAAAAAAGCAAATGGCCTATAATATGACATTTAAACGGCATATACTATTGTTTAGCTAACAACAATGGTTTTGGGAAAATTTTAAAGACTTTTTCATTATTTGCATGTATTGTTCATTACAAACGATGTCTGTTTCCCTCGTTGCAGTATTTTTGGAGACGAAGCAGAGTGAAAAATTTGGAGCAGGAATATCAGGTAATTAATTGCATTATATGGCAAATGCCTATGGTATTGCGGAAACGCATTTTTCAAAATGACGACCAATTTTTATTGAAATAGCACGAAAGTCCGTAGAACCCACTTCTTTATTACATTTACTATTCACAATTTCTGTTTCGTTTCTTTTGGTATGTAGAAAGCATCTAAAATTGTGTTACAGTGGTACCTAAGTGCTTACATGTACAAGCCAACAACGGCATAATTGTATTTGACAAGGATTTGCCTTAAGCGTTTCATTTATGTCGTAAGGCAATTAAACTGGTGTTGAGTTAAAAATATTGTAATTGTAAAATTAGTCAAGTTCTTTTAAATGGTTGTAGGAAATACTGTATTATGTATCAATAATCCAAATCTCAAATTTATATTAAGTAAATTATATTTATTTATAAATGCCGCTAGCGACAAAGATTTTGAATACTTGAAAGACTTTATAGACTAGCATATTAAATTATTAAATTGTATTATATAGTCTTTCACTTTGTTTGTTCTACTCTAAATCCAATGCTATTTGATATTGGAATTAGTTCTATTTTAGATAATTATTTTTTCTATTACTTTTGATTGCTACTGTTGTTTTTATATTGAGTTTATTATACCAGCTAATGTCATATCTCTTTTATTTGTACAACATAACGTTAAATTTGTTAACAACGTCATTTTCGTATAATTTCAGTAATGTTGAATCAATCGATCTGACTTAAACAATCAGTCATATCTATAAGCCCCAATTTTTATATATTTACAGGAGAGAGCAGTAAAATTAGTGGGAGAATCATGGAAAAGCAACAGGAAAGTTAAAAGTAAAGCTAAAGTACGGGATGGTCGTGCATCTTTGGCATTTTGAGACGATTGTGCAGAAAATAAATTATGCGAATATTTTAACTGACTAATAGGTTTTTTTGCTAATATGACTTAAGTTTTAAAAACTTTAATGTATGTATTAAGAAAACTTCATCGGAAGTTATTTTATACGAGGCATTTTTATATAAATGTTTGCGAGCAACTTCAAGGAGTTAACATTATGGAAGTGAAATACATTTGTGACTTTTCATAATATCCATTAAATAAGCACAGTGCTTAAAATATAGTTGTAGCGCCATTTTTTCCAAGATTTACGACAAAATGGAACAACGTCAACTTTCCATATAAATGTTACACAATATCTGCTTTTCCTGCACATGTGTTGCCTTTTATCCTCTACTTTTTTGTCTGTTCCAAGTGTCAGGATTTTTTAACAGACATTGTTGTTGTCATGTACATTAGAGCCACAATAATATATCAAGGTTGAAATCACCCGCTTTAAATTTTTGTTGTTGCCATCATGATCCATATTGTTTCAGCGCGTCTCAGATAATCGTGGAACGAATCTTACCTGTATCCCTCTTTTCGGACAACCCGGAAAAGAGATACATGTTTTTACACACGTGCTGCGTGCGGGAAAGAAGAGGCTTATACCGGTGCATCTGGCCTGGTCTTAGAATCATAGGCGGGACTTTCTAATCTATTTCCTTTTCTACGTAGTCAACGGTGACAAGAAACTTAACTAAAACAGTTAAAATTGTAAATATCATATAAAAAATATAGAAATTCATCAATTTTGAGAAGTGGTATTGTAAATGAATTGTTCAGTATGGATATTGTAAGCATTAATGTCAATGTTCATAATGACCTTTAGATAAGTATATTGCCAACAATAATATGCAAAATACAAAATTACCAATGCAAATGGTATTGTTTTCAAAATTTTCGACAAACCGTCTTTAGTCAAATTTCTTAATTAACGTGGAAATATTCCTGCTTCCCATGTCACTGGAATATTTTCCTCCTTTGACCCGCTACTCACGTGTTTGATTCAAGTGTTAATAATTTCTCAACAAACGATAACGGTAGTCATGGTAACAAAAGCAAAAAAGATAAATCTCATCAAGTTCAGAACCCTTCCTCCTTTAGGTGAATGATCACGATGGATATCATTCCATCTCAACTAGTTGACTATACAAACTTCGAAAGATAATCATGACAATACAGATTGTTTATGACGAATGCCGAGAGCGAGTACAGGAGCCATTAACTTTTTCAAAGCACCGGTACTTACACCTGTTAAGTGAAGGAGTTCGTTGAGTGTAAACTTTATATTTTGCATTGTTTGTTTCTAATTTACTTTGCCCTTTTGATTTATGTATTTTGGATCTTTCACGTTGGTATATTTCCATTATACCCTTCGTTGTTTGTAAACGTAACCATGACAATATTAGGACTGTGGTTTTATGTGAAATATGTAATTTGTTATAAAATAATACAATTAACTATAAAGACTTTTGTATTTATTTCTGAAACTGGTAATCTTTATAATGTTTTACCTAACAAAAGAAATTCGAAGGTACCAAAGGTGCAGACAGAAATCGTTTAGTCGGAGCCAGACAATACAATGACCAACAAAAAGAAACGAAACACAAACACAGAACACACAACGTTACATTGAAAACTAAAGCTGGAATAACACGAACCCTACAAAAACCAGGGTGAGCTCAGATGCTCCGGATGGGTGAGCAACTCCAGCTCCACTAGTGGCACCGGTCGTCAACTAATAAACGTCTTCCCCATCCACAAAACACATTTTTAGCGCAAAATATTTGCAAATATGATTTGGTATAAGTTAGTACAACAAAATAGATACCTCCTTGCTATTATTGACAGCAGAAGTATGGACAATGGTAACAAATATAATTATTAGAAGCAATATCCAAGGGAAATTAAACTTACACAAACACACAAACACATAAACGAACTCAATATGCACACATCCTGCAATTTTTTTTGTAAACGTTTACGGGGCCTGGGTGGCCGAGTGGTCTAGGTAGTTAATGTCAACTAATTACCTGTACAGATCACTCTAGCCTTTGACTTATATGGCGTGAGTTCGCGCCTGGGTTTGTACCATACAAAACCGGGTTGCGTTTAACTCGCATCGCACGAGATAAGGTTTCAGTATCTTGCCCAATGTCGGTGTTTCTCTTCGGGTACTCTGGTTTCCTCCACCAGTAAAACTGACAGCTGCGACATGACTGAAAGATTGTTGAAAGCGGCGTTAAACGCCAATATATCAAACAAACAAACAATCAATCACTATATAGTTATTTTGTATACAGTTAGATTTTCACTACAAAATAATAAACAATTAAAACAATTTCATTATACATTCGAAGTATTAGAACAGTGTTCTCCTAATGTTAATATAAAATCAACCGATGTTAAACACAAACATGTTTTTCAATGACAAACGGTTGGAATATTCGTACAGCACATCTGTTTAGAACCTGTTGCAGGATGTTTGTCAAAACCTTACTGATCAAAAGAATATTAAATAAACAGAACACATATTGTTAATGATCAAGAAAAAAAATGACACAACCAATAAATTATGATACTCATCAACGGATGATTGATGTTTGAGAGATAAATCACAGAAACATGTTCGAAATATATAATTGCAAATGACCTCCAGTGGCCATGTCACCGGTGAGAGATTATGTAGACCATTAACTTTCTCCGCCTTGAGATAGATACCTGTGCATGGCGAGGCGTCTGTTGGTTCTTCAATATTAAACAAACCGAGTAGGCGGTGGGCTATGTAGGTCTACCGTGCACCCCCCCCCCCCCCCCCCGG
>JAULBM010332853.1:0-12944 GCA_032357055.1 Geukensia granosissima
AATTTTCTGATATTTTAGAAATAACCCAAGGCACAACATGTTTAAATTTCAGAATTTTTCATTGACAAGTTTTTTTTTCCGTATATGTGTCCTCCTCTACCTTAATAATTGTACGACATAAATCAGGTGAGTTAAATCGAAATTTTTCTGCAAAATTGAAAAAAATTTCACTCGGTACTTCAAACCCTCGAAGCGCTGCCTCCAGATATGTTTCATCGAAAAACCAAGAGAATGATATTTTATGATCGGTATTTCCTTTTATTTTGCCTAATAGCTTAAAAATGATCGAACCATTTGACCTTGCATGTATCACTTTCAAATAATAAGGTTGATTTTGTAGGCATTGTTTTTCTGTTTTGCTAAATTTACCAAATATTTCATCTCTTCTTAATGTATACCAACAAATTATGCCGCACCTAAATGACTTGCTGCAGTAGAAATACACTCTTAAATAATTGTTATAGAAAAGTTAAATTATAACAACTTTTGTGAATGTTATTCCATGACCGTCTGTTTTTCAGTTATTTAAAAGTAATAACAAACTTGATTAATATAAGAATATAATACATGATAAATTATCAATTCATTGAATAATGCTGAATTACAGTGGCAAATATTTAATGCATATTTAGGACTGGAGCACATGAATGAACCCTGCTTTGTACCAGACTGATACTCAGAGTCGTATTTTATCGTGCTATCTCATGGAAGCAACAGTCTGCTGAAAAAAATGACCACTTCACCAAGACATATTTTGACTCTGGCCCAACCAGTCTTTTTTTCTCCTATATGCTGCTTGATTAGCGGACTAACAGGAAATACAAATTGAGTGTCTTTGGTTTGACCAGGCCGGGGATCAAACCCACGACCTTTCTTACACGAGACTAGCACGCATACGATAACACCGGATCGATCCGGTATGGTTTATGAAGATGTGGTATTATTTTCCATAGAGAATGCCATCCACTAACGTCCAAATAACAAATCATTCAACCTCTGTCAGTTAATATTTTTGATTGCCCAATGCTCAAAACTGAAAAATAATTAGAAACTCTTCATTTGTACAGAATTGAAGAATTTGAGAGCATGGATGTTATAAGGTAGAATCATTCCAAAATCAAAATGATACAAATATGTAACTAGATTCTTCCACAGAACAAATAGGCATGTATAGAAGTGAACGAAAACCACGAAGGCCAATTGCGCGACAAAAGAAATCTGTAATATAGAACTTAAAATAAACATCAAACTAAAAACAATGCGGTTAATCGATACAACCTTAGTTATAAACCATGGGTAAATATAGTTGAAATGCGTCAGCAATTTATTGTAATATCATAAAACAGAGTGTACTAAACATAAATTTTCAGTTTCGTAATAATGATTGATTTAATATGTTATTCTTTATAAAACATCTCAAAAAATTGCATAAAGTAAAACAGTTATAAAACTGGAAAATGTAAAAACTCAGTGACCTAACTTAAGGATACATTATACCTGCAGCAGGTAAAATCCTTTATAATAGGGTTTGTGTGCTGGTTTGGTTGGTTGTTTCAAAAACCGTCTACCACGATGGCAGACAAAAGGTTGCTTAATCTTTTATAAAAAAAAAACGCAATGAAATATCATCTGTCCAAAGACGCGTCCGTTGAACCGATGGGATAGATAAATTATCAACCAACTGCCTTTAGATGTGGGATTGAAACATTAAAAACATTTGAAACTTCTCATTATAAGTCATTTATATCTAAATTTGTCAACCACTACCCAATCATTCCAGTCTTGTAATAATATTTTCTTGTCAAAGAACCCCATCGCATTTATGATTTATCGTTGATGATTTAAATAAATAATACAAATGTCTAATGCTAAGGTTAATATCAGGAGACTCAAGATAAACAGCAGCAGTTAACAAATTTCTAGAGGTCTCTTTTAGGCCTACACTCCTGTTGAAAAGCTATAAATCGCTCTAAATAAAAAACGTGTCAAATACGTAAAATAATACTGCTCATACCTGAAAATCATCAAAAATGTAAACGCAGTTAAATTTGGCTTTTGAATGTTTGTTGTTTAGGCGTGTGTGGAATGTTGATATTGTCTCATGGACAATCGTGCCTCAATCCTTTTTATTTTATTTCATTCTTTCTTTTAAATATTATTACGGAGTTTTCTCTTGTGCTCTCAGGAGGTCATAAAAATATAACCCGTACTTTAGTTATATTCTTAATTATATTGGGTACTGGAATGTGTGTTGGAAATAAGGTACCTTTTACATCTTAAAATTGGTCAAATTCAATCATTGCTATGTTTATTGTGGCTTATTGACGTGGTTTACGTCATGAACTGTATATTTGCTTTCGTCCCTGAATAAATCTAGAATTTCATAAAATTTTACTGATCTTTCTCTATTTGGACTCTAGAGAGTCTGATGAAGGTAAACCCAGCATACGAGAATATTTCATTAAAGTCAACTTCTCTGAAACCCCTGAGTCAATATAAACAAAACTTAAGTGGAATGAACCTTAGATGGTCTTCTTTAAAAATTGTGTTCCATTTTACCAGGCGCCATCTATCATGGGCGCCATTGGTCGACATAGTTTAACATGATCCCTCTGAAATTTTACATTTTGGTCAACTCCTTTGAAACCCCTGAGTCAATTAAAGCGACCTTTGATATTATGGTCCTTGGATGGTCCTCTTTTTAATACTCTGTTCGGCTTTGTCAGGCGCCATCTAACATGGCCGCCATGGCCCGGCATAGTTTAACATGGGTCCATATGGGAATTTTACATTTTGAACAACTCCTCTAAAATCCCTAACTCAATTTTAACCAAATTTTGGTGGAATACTCTTTAACAATTGTTTTCGATTTTGTCGGGCACCATCCAATATGGTTGCCACGCGTTTCTGCATAGTTTATCAAAGGATTCTATGTGAATTTTACATTTTCACCAACTCCTCTGAAACCCCTTGCCCATTTTTAACCTAATTTTGATGGATATGTCCATAATTGTCGTCTTTAAAAAACCCACTGTGTTTGGTTTTGCTGGTTGCCATCCAAGATGACCGCCATGGCTATGCATAGTTTAACATTGGACAACATGGGAATTTTACATTTTAGTAAACTCTTCTGAAACCTCAAGGCAAATTTTAAAAAAACTTTGGTTGAATGGTTCTCTTTAAAAGCTGTTCCATTTTGTCACATGCCATCCAATATGGTTAATAGCTTGCCATAATGAAATATGATAATGCACTGTGGTCGCATCTCAACTTGGAATAATTCAGCATCACCTTTATTTCTTGCTTCATTGTACTCCACAAGTTTTAAAGAATAAAATAAAACAGAATAATATATCGGCCAAACAACAAGCATAAAAATGAACCTAAATAATTGTATGCAATTTTATAGTTAGAGCATTGCTGTGTGCGCGTATAAAGCCATCGGGTGTATACATATCGGTCTGAAGACTTATGAAGGGTCAGTTTTATAATTTTCCAACATTTCTTTTTTTTTTAGTAATTTCATTCCTCTCTTCCAATACATTGATGGCATGATAGATTTGGAGAAAAAATATTCATGCAAATCCCTAACACAATCCAAAATTCGAATATTTCCAATTTTACCCAGTGGAGATTTAACTGCTTTTATGTGTATTAATAGCTATCAATTTCGGTTCTGTCCAAACAGCTTTCAGCCAGGTGAGCGTTTACAGGCTCCAAGGAACCTCTTGTTATATGTGATTGTCACATTTTGCCACATTCAATTTATTTGTAAATCATGCACAGTTATTCCATGTCTGTTGAAAACATAGTTAATTTGAATAAATGCACATTTATACCCCAAAGGGGTTGAAGGCATAAGGATAATGATGGTATGATGAAGTTCAAACTACAAAGAATAATCATAGACATCCTGGCATGATTCATTACATAAATGCCTTTAATTTTTCCGTTCAAAGACTTTTCTGATGCAAAAGAAACATTTAGCTTAGTTTGGATCCCTGTTATTTAGATTGTTTTGATTCTGATGTTTATGCTCATCTTTAGTCATTGTATTTTTAACCGAATTCCCAACATTTTGACTTCAAGCACCGCTGACGAGTTGTAAATCACAAGCATCAAATTGATATTGGTATTTCGTGAAACATTATTTATTATCTGCATGTTACTTTCCGGCCTTTCGTATTTTTATTATTTTGGAGGTTATGTAAGACATAATAGTATCCGGCGTAAATTATATCCGGTGGAGAGTATTTGATATTAAATTTTTTCCACGGGAGATTATTTAACTGTTATATTGTATCCAGTCCTATAAAATACCATCCAGTGTTAAATCTTGATTTCAACAATAGTATATGTATGAAATGCCCAGAGGTATTCTGGAGTATTAATCAGGGTATTTTTTAATACTCATTAAATACTATCCTGAGCAGATTTAAGTAAGTGAATTCTAATTGGGGTATTATTTAATACCCATTAAATATTATCCTGAACAGGTTTAAGTAAGTGAGAAGAATTCATTTATAGGATAAAACTATGATGATTTATTATCTTCTTCATTATTTGTCAAAATGGAAGAGGATGAATATAACCACATTATAAATTACTTAAAAGAACAAAGATATCCAGAAGGTAAGATCATTTATTAATTATGCAATTATTTGATAATTGGTGAGCCAGGAATGTATTTTATGGTGGATAATATTTCATAGTAATAATTTAGCATTCAATTTTCATTACTTTGTATAACATCAGTCAAGAATGTGACTTCTATAGAGCCATAAACTGACATTTATTGTTCGTAAGGGAGATAATGGAAAGAATTAAATCATATTTAATATTGTCTAAATATAAACTTTTTTATATAACAAATTTGAAACTACAATCAGTAGCCATTTTTCAATTTTAACATATTAAAACATAACAGGAAAATGATATGTGACAAATCAAATAACAATAAATTCATACAGAATATGACATGTATTCAAGGCTCTACTATTAAATGGAGGGATAATGTAATCTGGTAAATTTATGAATCTAGTTATATGAAATATAAGATACTAGTATATGATCATATATACTATGGAATTTTTCATTTGTACGTTAACTCATGGCACAATACTGTATTTCAGCATAATTTCTTTGTATGCCTATGTAGGTCACTGTGACCTCCCTTCAAATCTATTGTAAGTTTCACTTGCCATTTAATATATGACCAAATAAATATTTTGAGATAATTAACATTCGTAGCTAAAATAATTGGAAGAACCACTGATATACTATTATTCCATATAAATTTCAATGACATTTTTATATATAATCTTGTGTATTTTACAGGCCTTAATGACAACACCAAAAGGTCCCTACGAAACAGAGTTAAAGATTTTGCCATTCGAAATGAACAACTGTTTTATGTAAATAAAGATGGAGAAGAGAAACTAGTCATTACCAAAGAGAAAAAGAAATCAATTTTGAAACTTTGTCACGAAGATTCTGGAGGTCATCTAGGTATGTAGATTAAGGTATAACATTGTTATATAACCATCTTGTCTAGTCAAAACAAAATTTAACCTTAATATAATTGCAACAGAAGATATTTTAGTTTTAAACTGTAGTAATATATCCCAAATACACAAAGAAAAAAACTCTACTAAAATCTAACTAGGGGAAAGGCTCGAAATCAGAATTTCATATTTCCCTTACAATTTCTATTTAGCAGGGGAGATAACTCTTGCTAAAATTGTGTTTGTGTCATTTTTTGGACCATGTTTCTCAAACTGCATCTAAAATATAATACTTTAAAGAAGCCTATTGTTCCTATTTGATTCGATGTCATGCTCTGCTTTTGATGATATGTGGATTTTCAAAATATAACAAGACTTTGTATTGCCTGTAGCATTTGCACATTTATGATTTGAGAAAATGTGTATATTTTAGCAATGTGATAATTTCGAAAATTAATTTGAAAAAATTGGTGATGATTATTTTTGCAAATGATTTTGTAACATGGTCTACTTTGTTAAACGAATTTTTTTTCTAGTGATCATGAATCTTTCCACAAATCTTGACATAAAATGTGTTTAATTCTTCTGTTGCAATTAGTTTGAGGTTAGACTAATTTTTTACTAGATTGACTGGACTAATTACAATAAAGCATATCTTTATAAATTCACAAATACTAAATACTAGTATTAATGTCATACACTTATTAATCTATGATAATATTGATACTCATATTCAAACAAAATATGAATTGTGATTTGGCATTATCATTGTTAATGCAAAACTATTGCTAGAAATATTTTATAGATATTCTGCAGTTCTCGATATATATTTTACGGTGTCTCTCCCTTTCGAAGTTCTTTGGGATCAACAACCTCTTTGTGGAAACCTTAAATTTTGCGTTCAAATTACAATTAGTTAACACAGGGACCATTTGATTTTTGATGGATGGTGGGGGGGGGGGGGGAAGCTGCAATTTTTTTTTATTCGGACTGTTTTTGTCAAAAAATATAATCTGACCAGGATCTGAGGTAAAAAAAATATTCTGACCCAAATTTTGCCCATTGAAAAAAAATTATCATGTCTGCGTACAAATCCAAGAGCACCCCCCTTCTGGGAATCTTATGGTCTGTGCGTAAATGCAAAATGAAAAATGCAGCTGACACACCTTTTCATAGGACGTCTCACATCAAAATTTTATTGTAATTTAATAATTAAATTTAGTGGCAGCTTAGAGTAAACCAAACATTTTTCCCCAAGGTCGAAAACAAATTATTTTTCATCCAAAAACAAACCATTTAAAAAAATAAATTCATAGCCCCTAAATTCAAGGGTTATGGTTTTTTACAAAAAAAATATTGTGATGCCCAACTTTATTTTAAAAAATTGAAATCAAGCAGGTAAGAAAAAAAAATCTGATGACAGTTTCCCCATAATGCTTAATGTTAAATTTTGAAATAAATTTTAGATTATTCCCTGCCAAAAACTAAAAAAAAATCTATCATAGATGAAAAACCAGAAACCCCCCTAAAGTTAAATGGTCGCTCCCTTACACATGGATTGAAACATCTCCAACCTGTACATCGTCCTTTTGTAAGTCATGATAAAAAACTTAAAATAAAGTTGGACATTTAATTATTGCAACATACTGAAGGAAAAAATTTTTTTCAGGCATAAACAAAACAGTGGCAAAAATTAAAGATCGATATTACTGGATCGGCATTATCAAGGATGTTACAGATTATATAAAATACTGCAACACATGCCAAACCCATAATAAGAAAACAGTTCAATCCTGTCATGAGATGATTCCAGTCCCAGTTTACAAGAGAGTTTGGCATAAGATTGGAATAGATTTAATTGGACCATTCCTAACAAAAGACAAACGTCCACTGTCTACTGATGGATACAAGTATGTATTTCAAAACACATTACAATCAAATAAAGTAAATGAAAAATCAATCATAATTCCAAAATATTAGAAATGGGGAACAAGGCATATTTTGAAATATTAAAAAGAATATTTTATACTATTTATTTTATATTATGACATGTACATTTAATGCAACGATCAGAATATTTTAATCAAAATACTGATTAACCCTTGTCAATTTGTTTGCCAATCTATTGAAACTAAAGTTTTGATTTAAAACGTTTGTGTATTAAAAACGATATACAGGCACTCTTGAATACAATATTCTACTACACAGGTTCACTTCAAGTATTGTCAATTTATCAAACTTTATTTATGACATAACAACAAGGCCATATATAAGACTATATATATCCATGATAACAATATGAATTAAGAAATTGATATGTACAAAACATTACCCTAAATTATATTTCAGTATTAAATGTGTATTTTTTAAATATTTTAATATTAAATTCCATTTTATAGGTATGTGTTGACAATTGTGGATTACATGTCCAAGTGGCCTGAAGCGTATCCAATTTACAGCAAGACAGGAGCTGAAGTTGCATCCAAAATAGAAGACACGTTTTATCGGTTTGGAGTATGTGATGAAATTGTGTCCGATTGTGGTGGAGAATTCAATAACTGCATCCTTGACAATCTTCTAAAAAATAGTGGCATCAAACACGTAACTACCGCCCCATATCACCCACAATCCAATGGATTGGTAGAAAAATTCAATTCTACCCTGAAAACTATGATCAACAAAGTTGTTAAAGACAATGGTGAAAAATGGCATTTGTATATAAATAAATGCCTCTTCTCGTACAGAACATCCGTACATGCCTCCACAAAAATAACACCCTTTGAAGCAATGTATGCAAGAAAACCTGTTCTTCCGAATGAAGTAATGCACGGCATCACAAGTACAGCAAACGCAGAAGAAATACCAGACTCGAACATAGCATCAGCTGTTGAGAATTTAAATGACGTTAGACAGCAAAATGAAAATGAAATGATGATTAACATTGAAAAAGCCCAAACACGACAAAAGATATATTATGATAGAAGAAGAAATGTAATGACAAAAGAATATGATGTAGGAGAAAAGGTGCTACTTAAGAACTTTCGCCGAAAACATGGGATGGGAACAATAGAACAATTACGATACAAGGGGCCTTATGAAATTCAATGTTATTGTGGTAAAGGCAATTACAAACTTAAAGATATAGAAAGTGAAAAAATAGTTGGACCGTACAACCAGACGTCACTTAAAAAATTTTATGATGAAAATGATATGCCAAATGTGTCTCATAATGAATCTGATGGTGACAAAACACTATGTGAGAATGAAACCGAAAACGAAACCCCATTGTCGGAGGAAAATGATGGCATTGTAATAAATTTGGAGGGAGAAATTCCTTGTGCCCAATCAAAGGTATTGGATGAACAGGCAGTGAATAGTGATGACAGTGATCCAATCACTCTATTTGATCTACCAATCACGCCATTTGCAGCTGGTGAAACAACTGAGAGTGAAGCCGAATGTGTCATTTCAACCCCTAAACCAAAAAGAACAAAAAAGACAAAAAACAGCAGTATTTATGAATATTATTAGATTATCTATATTTGATTTGAACAAAATCAATTTGTACTTATTATATATTAAATACTTTTACTTGTGTTTTTGCATATTTTGTAATAGTTTAAAACTATTATGGGTAACCATTAGTATTTAAAAATACAAAAATCATCATTTGAAACAGGAAAATTAAATAGAAGTCATTTCACCTTATTTTTTTTTAAAGTGGAATATAAATTTACTAAAGCAATAACACATGTAAAATTTTGCATGCATGTGGATAATATATATATAATATTAAAATATTATCTTGTATGAATTTTTTAATCAAATACAATAATAGATAATATTTGATAGTCATTTATCATCAAGGATAATATATATTTATTTAATATATTCCAGGATAATATCTGACAATTAAATATTTTCCAGGATAATATTTGATTATTTAATAGTTTCCAGGATAATAATTTATTATTATATATATTCCTGGATTTTATTTAATATCAAAAAGCTTCCTTTCAACTCACATGTTGATTACTTCACTTTTTTATGAATTATTTTCACCCCACAAAATACCAAGCCCCACTTTTTATAATACTCCCCTTAAAGTAAACCCTTTTCAGACACTTGGATATCTACTCACCCATATAATTATGTGAAGGAAACAATTTAATAGACCCGGAAAACATTTAATATCAAATATGTATCCCAGGAAGAATATTAATATTAAATTTTTTCCACTGGAAAATATTTAATGGCGGATACTATTGAATGTTACAGTTACATGTACAATAATTTTTTTTCTAAGAATATATTATACAAATGGATCGGCCTTTGCCTTTGGAACCCAGTGCATGTAGATCGATAAAGAATGCTTAAACTTCTTTAAAACCTTTTTTTTTAAAATAAGAATATAAACTTATCCATTTCTGGTGAATCAATAAACAGTTCAAGAAAGCCACAAAAATTCAGCCTTCGTGATGATGATATTTTTCCTCAGCTTAATTGCAAATAACAATCTACATTCCCATGGGGATGAATAATCTTTCAGAAAATTGCACCTAGAGAGATTAAACTCATCACTCCGGAAATGTTTAAGTTGCCATCATGATTTGATTAACCGGTAAAAAGATCAATTTCAGAAATTACAATGATCTCCCCACTATCATCATAAAGAATCCGTCCACATACCAGTTGCGGGTTGTGACAAATAAACATTGTGTCTACACAGCAGCTATGACTACTAAGTTATTCCTAGTTGAGCAAAAGTTTCTGACATTAAACTTGAATAGCATCTTCTTTGGATATAACCTGCTGTTTAACGATTCTGTCATAATGCATGATATTCCTTTTGCACACAATGGTGTCACATGGAACGTCCACTTAACCCTTAAAGACACATTAAGCACAAGGAACGAATATTCTCTTAACCCTTAAAACGGCCTTTCAATTATACGATCAAAATGCCATATGCACAAGGGAATCAATATTCATTTAGCCATTAAACGGCCCTATTCCCTCAAATCCACAAAGTTACAATTTGCACAACGACTGAATATTTTCTTGACCAACACACGGTCCGAATCCCTTACCCGAACAAGGCTATACACGCACAACATCACAAAGTTCCAATGGCAACATAGTTCACTTGTCAATATACACGGGATAACCTTAGAATCTCACAACGAATTCCATGCACTATGACCAACACACTCGTCCACTTTATTTTTCCTTTAAAATATTAATTGCCAACACACTGGCCACAATTAATCCTTCGAACAATTCATAGTTAATATGTACTCACAAAATCACATAGCATTTCCAAAGAAGTTTTTAGGGTTCTCGGGTAAGATTTTCCCACTAAGGAAAATATAAAGGCCATTGCCTAAATAAGGGAGTTTATATTTGGTATTAAAGAAGGAATGTATTATGCAGTATAAACTGTTAAGTACAATTTAAGCTCCCCTAGAAAGAAAATTCCGAAATCTTACATTCATGATGCTTCCATTATTACTTGAGATATGTACATGATTAAACGTGAAATTAGGAAATCAATAATTGTCGACAGTGTCCAAATTAATATTTTAATTGGAAGTAACAATTCTGAAGGACATACTATTATTTTCTTGGATATAATCCACGTTTGAAAGGTTAGTAAATATAGAATCTTACATTGTAAGCCGTTGATTATCATATTTTTACAGTCGAGATAGTTTAACCTTTAAATTTCGAGGTTTATTGAGAAATTTCAAGGTTTTACTATCGAGACTGTAGAAATATGATAATCAACGGCTTATAATGTGAGATCTTGTTTCTCTAATTTTTAAGCATCAAAATATCGTTTGTCAGTACTTTTACATTTTCCCTTTTACTCGAATATCCCCTTGGTATTTCTTAACACAGTTTAAAAAACTATTATAGGAAGGATCGTGCACCATCTTTTATCATGTCCTTGTTACAAGGGACGTAACTCGTGTACAAAACAAACAAACATGGTATTTATTTTTATGGCATTTTCATATGTAGTAGCAAAAATTTAAAGTAATTTCTGCCTAACTGATAGAGTCTTTAGAAAGCTCAGTCCTGTAGGGTGAGAAATAAGATCGTGACAAGTCTTTGCATTCTTAAAGCGAAGCACGCATGGTCTGAAAATCAGCCAATCAGCCGCTTAGAACAAATTACCCACACGTTGATTATCGATTTTTTTCTCACATTAGTTGGGAAGTGTGGAAACTTCATAAAAAGTGGAGAAAGCAATTTTTATCACACCTTGTTGTTTGTGGGGTTAAGGTTACTCCAGCTTTTAAATTAAATTTAGTGTTATGTGTACAATGTTTGTCTTTCATTTCATTTTGTTGACAATGGTCTTGTCTGTTTTTAAATTTAATGAGTTCTGTCTGTCCCTTTTGTATCTTCTAATTGTTTTAAATATATTTACAGGATGTTGTTAAACAGACCAACATTATCACTGTTGTATTTGAGTCGTAATGTTTTATTATGTTATTGTACCATGTGTTTGCTCCGGAGTATCGACAGTTTTGTAAATAAATAAAGCATTGCTGTGAATGTTATGCATCTTAAGTACAACACATTATGAGATATATGAAATCAATTGACCAAAACGCGAGCAGACAAAATGAAAAAAAACGCCAATTAGGTACAAAAGCTCGGATTCCACGAAATTCTACAAAACAAGGACATGTTCAAATTCTCCGTGATGGTAAGTAATCAACCTTTGTTTCGCCCGAGGCATCTGTTGTGCATTTGTGTAGAGTATAATTGGCTTCATGTCAACAAGAGATGCGGAAATTATAGAGCCAATAAATCTGGGACCAAACTATAAACAATGTTTGTTGTGGCATGTGAAATTGATAAACTGTACAAACCGCTTTCCACCCGCAGGTACTCCCCTGTTTTTCCAATATTTGGCCCTGAGCGTACCTGATAAATAATATCCAGAAAAGCGCTTATTACATAGTGAAATTAAGGTATTTTCATCGTTGTTTTTTATTTAAAATGCAAAAGTAATCTGTTTGGTAGAAGAGGGAAATGCAGGGCACTAGTTTTTAAAAACTTGTCAGGTGCCCCATGGAAATCTAGTGAACTAAAGGAAATAGCTCAAGGAGCAATTCTGCAGAGCACAATTCGGAAAAGACGTGGATTGTGTCTTTCTGACCTGTATTCCATATTTTCTCTATTAAATATTAACTATACATATTTTTATGTAAAATAAATTTTGTTTCTGTAGTAAAAATAGTTTTCAAAGACAAATCTTTGCATACTGAAAAAAAAATCCAATTCGTACTTTGAAAAAGGACATCACAAATGTTGAATTTTACAAAGAATGAATAAAAAATCTTTTTGACGATCATCATCCAAACAAAGCCAAGACAGAAGATATTTCTTTTAAAATTCAAATCACGAATTTGTCATCAAACATGT
>JAULBM010332864.1:0-12944 GCA_032357055.1 Geukensia granosissima
GGCCGGGGATCGAACCCACGACCTTCCGCACTCGAGGCGAGCACGCTAACCATTACACCACCGAGGCGGTCGAAATTGAGAAAAAACAGCGATTCAGAGTTCCGAATATTAAGAGACAAATAATTTCAAAGTTTACAGAAGATGATAAAAGATCATTTGTATAATAATAAGTATACTTAATTGGTTCTTCAATATTACATGTACGTGATAGTCTAGTATTATGTTGATGTCGGTCAACGTCAACGAGTTACTTTGGTATCATTTTTTGTAAATACTGAGACGAACGTCTTGAAAAAAGAGAATTATTCTATGATTCTAGCTCTTTTTGACAATTTCTCCCAACCCGTTTTCTATAGTACAGTTTATAAACAGCGGTGAGTTTTGTCACTACCGTCACGATTGCCGTAGCTTCGCATTAAACATTATTTTATTTATCAATTTAAGTTGTAAGATTCTTAATCTGGCTATCCTATATATGACATCCTCGTACTCAATATTTCGATGGTATATCTATCTTTATTAAAGCGTTCCCAGTGGGTCGGTTTGTTGGTACGTCTAGCTTTTTGGTGTTCTGTCGTATGCGCTTACGTATATTCCCTATGAGCCATTTTGGTTCCTATCTACGAAAGGCAACATTAACAGACTTTGATTTACGATCGAGCGGGTGCTTTTCAAAGATGTTTCATAAAATGGCAAAATCACTGATTTGCAAAAACAAAATCGAATCATTGATAATCGTTTTTTTTTTCAAGAACCTCGATCGACAGTACAACCTTTTATTTCTCGCCGTGGCCTAAATTTTAAGTTTGAACTATTTCGATTGTAGAAAACACAATATCAATGTATAACAATGAGACATTTAATATTTAACAATTTGTCAAATGATTTCTTCTGTAGAAATTAAAAGTATTTTACAAAGAATGGGAGAAACAATCCTCCAGAATATCAAATACGCAAGGCTTTGAACCCAAAATAGGCCTTTGAACCCAACCATTTGCCTACTGCCATGTTGCATACAACTTTTTAAAGCAAGCTGTCGTGGTTGTATTGTTTATATACTTTTCTCTAATTTTAATGAAGTTTTCACACTTCCCAACCAGTGTGAGAAAAAATCGATAATCAACATGTGGGTAAGTTGTTCTGAGCAGCTTATTGGCTGATTTTCAGACCCCGCGTGCTTCGCTTCACGATTTCAAAGACTTGTCACGATCTTATTTCTTACCATGGAGGACTGAGCTTTCCAAAGACTATATCAGTTAGGTAGGAATTACTTTATTTTTTGGCTAATACCTTAGAAAAATGCCGTAAAAATAAGTGGCATTGTTTGTTTTTTACACGAATTACGTCCCTGGTAACTAGGTCATGATAAAAGATGGTGCACGATCCCGCCTATGATAGTTTTTAACGATATTTTGATGCTTAAAAAAGTGAGAAACAAAATCTTACATTATAAGCCGTTTATTATCATATAATTTAAGATAAACCTCGAAATTTTAAGGTTTAACTATCTCGACTGTAGAAATATGATAATCAACCGCTTACAAGGTAAGATTCTATATGTAATTTTATCATTGTATTTTTCAAGGTTATGTTATGGCAGTGATCTTGTCATTCATCCATGGATATTTTAAGTTTGGTAAGATTTATATTTCACTTTGTAAGACCTTACAGGAGACTCTAGATTTTGTACTTTTATCTATCTGTTATTGAGATGTGGTGCAGTATCTTAAATGTTTACTCCATATATTATTTTAAACTGTAGAATTTCTGTTCTTTTGATATCACCCATCATGAAGCATTCTACTGTCTTTTCATTTTAGTTGTCATGCTCTTGAATTCAATTTTCATTTTAATCCAATTTTTAACGAATATTTTGCTAAGTTCATTCTGTTCACTTTTTGAGCCACTGTTTCTCTGTTAAAAAGGTACATTTAGTAAAAATATTACCTCATTGGTGCATACAAAAGGCAAATAACAACATAACAAAAATATAAATATATTCATCTTTACTTTTGATTTCTTTTGAATGTCATACCCTGTTATAAATATAATTTTTTGGACACTAGAACACTGACCAATATCAAAATATTGCTTTAAGAAATGTATGCCATGTCATGATGTATGATATGAAATGAACATAATTTTTATCTGAGACAAAATTACTGTACATGATATGTCACAAAATAGAAAAATAACTGTACATATTTTCTATACATAAACAATAACAAAAATAGACAAAACAAACATCAACTTTGGTATAAACAATTTCTCATAAGGGAGAGTATTGTAAAGAAACAAGACACACAATATGAGGATCAGTATAGTTTATCAGCTCTATTTTACTCTTTTGTATTTTTGAAATAGTTGTAAAAGCATTGCTTCTGATAATAATCTTCTTTATACATTCACATGTGTAAAAAATCTTGGGAAACAACAACAATACAATTTGCTATAAACTTATACAAATCCTCAGCAGTTGGATATAATGCCACATAATTGATACAAGAAAGACTAGAGATCAGCTGAAACCAGCAGTGTTTCAAATTATGCCATTGTATTATGCTTGCATAGCACCAACCCACCAACCTAACATCCAGCCAGTAAAAGTCAACAATTCAGCACTGTTTGCTTATAACTGATGTTGTTCACATTTAACTACACTTCAAGTTCTGACAAAATTATTTCAAAGTCCTTATCTTCATTCATTTGATTCATTTCTATAACAAACGTTGACTCATGGGAGTAGTGTCGTATGATATTATCATCCATTCGTACCAATATCCTGAAAAAATAAAATAAAATTCCTCATGAATATCTAATAAGAACAAAATGTTCCTTTATACATGTGTCACAAATATTTTTATGACGATCACAGCATTTTTAATGAATTTTCAATGCCAGTCAACAAATATTTAAATTTGATAACTCAAGTACTTGGGCAACACTTTGTCTGTTTTTTCCTTTTTTTGTGGTCATGGATAATATAAATTACATTATTTGAAAAGTAAATTAAGAGAAATAAGGTATTACTGCTTTATTTCCTTAATAATTTATTGGGCTTTCTCTTTTAAACAAATTGTTAAGATTTCATGTGCTTTTCCATGAAAAGATTAAAACAATCACAAAATAATGAAGTGATGTGGAGCTAAACATTACTTTGTTTGATTACTGGTCATATTGATATCATTGTTTTTACTGTTTGTCATGAATGATGTGTTTAAGGAGGCTTTTCAAAATAACTTTGTGGTGCTAATTCAAGAAGAACAGTTATAATGATGCACCAGTGCAATTTAAGGTGTACTACAGGGATGTCCTTCCTTTGCTTATGTATTTGAGACTTACCCTTTCTTTGATCTTTTGTATGTACTTTTGACTTTTGAGGCTGGAATTTTGTATTTTTCTTCAACCTGGAAAAGATTATGAAAGGCCTTAATAATGAAGAACAGATGTGATTTATATAAACAAGTCTTATAATAAAATCAAGAAATGTTTCACATTCTGTATTTTTAATTTGAAACTTTAGGGCATTTAAAACTTTGATGCAAACAGATTTGTTATCACATTTTTTAATAGAATTTATAAATAAACTTACAGCTTGGAGTAGTCCTTGAAGTGTAGGAATGCGTAGCATCAGTGCTGTATAGATTGTCTCATGCTGTTCTCGGACATATAATAAAACTGAAAAGTACAAACAAATATGTAAGACTTATGGATATATTTTATAAATTCATATCAAATAAAACATGCAGATTAAATTATTAAAAATACAATTTGTTTTCATCAAATTAAACTGCTTCAATTGAAAAGGGTAAAATTTTCGAATAAAATATATAATTACCATGTTCTAGCAAGAACCAATTTAATATCCAGAATATTTACATTTAGACTTAATATTTATAATAAAAAATTAACTAAAAAAGATTTATTTTAAAATGTACCTTTTGGGAGATCATGATAAAAGGCATCAGTTCGGCTTCTCTTTGCTGAAGGTCCTAACAAATCTTCAAAACCTTCTGCACTTGTCAGACTGAAAATAAACGTATTCCTAATTCATTATTAAAGTCATTTAAAAATTCGTAATTGAAAATAATTTTCCTTTACATTATAAAACTAAATCTACAAGTTTTGAATTGAAAATCACGGTAAAAAGTAGAAATATGTAACTCAATAGTTCTTAAATTTGAAATAATTTTCCCTTAAATTATAAAAGTAAACATGAAAATGTAAAATATAGAAGTTTTTAACTTGTCTGTTCTTAAATCTACAAATATATATAAAATATTTACAAAATTTTTGTCAATGAGAATTAGATGGAACTCACCTTGAATTGCATTCATCATCTGTTATATTAGTGCTTAAAGGACTAGTCTGAAAAATAAATTTGTAATACAAATTAATTTACAAAAACAAAAACTTAACCATGTATAATGGCTACTTAAATAATATGTAAAATTTTACATAAACGTTTTCTTCACATCTTTAATGGAAGGCATTTCACAGTAACATTATTTAATAAAGCATGATGCTATTAAAATAATATTTTCTTAAAATATATTTTGAAAGTTGTGGAGTAAAATTCAGAATGATTTTTTCATAAAACTCTACATCATTATTTTGATCATTAACTGGTGATTAAAAATTTAAACGAAAATAGTTACCTTATTGTGTCCATCATCTTGGTCTGTTACAGGTGTGAACAAAACAGGGAATGTCTTATTATCAGCCATACTATAGAATGCTGATCTTTCACATGGAGGCCAGTGCAATTCTTCTTCATTACGTTTCCCTGGAGATAAGAAAATGTAGATATATAATTTACAGGCTTTGGAAAAAGGTTGCAAGAAAAATAAATTGAAAAAATGTTATGCAAGGACAAATAAATATTTAAATTATCTACTCAAAATAAATAAAATTTTATCATTACTAAAGTAAAAATTTTCATAATTATTTCTTATTTTGTGACTTACGTTTGAGAGTTTCTTGTCCATCTTTGCCTCTAACAGTTCTCCTTTTCTCTTCATCTCTTGTCTTTCTTTCAGCCCCCTAATCAATAGACCGAACATTAGAGCATTAATCTCAGATATCTGAGCCATTTTTTCAAATTATGAAAAAACCAATTATATTAAAACCTATTAAACAAATTCCTACTTGATTGATGATAACAATTTCTTGCAACTTTAACCATTCAATTCTTACATACATATATATTGTTTGGACCATCTCTGGTGCTTTTAAAACAAAATAGCTGTCACTTTAAAATAAAAAATATTGTAATTACAACAAACCTTGTCACAGAACACTTTGATTTGGCAGTAGCCTCTGTGGACAGGATAAACATCTTTCTGATTTTCAAAAGTATCAATCTGGATGTGTAGTGGTAAACCCTTCAAATAGAGAAAAATAATTGCTTATTAATGGAATATGTAATTACAAAAGTATTGAAACACAATGACTTCATAATGTTATATATTATCAAGTGGCAAAATTAACAAGATTTAGAAAGAAATTTAAATGTAATTCCAAACATGTTCAACTTCAGTAGCAAAAAGATTTAAACAAGTTAGTATTTATCCAATAGTTCATAATATTCATGAGATTCAGTTTTCATCAATTTGAAGCATGAAATTGATTAAGCAATATTGTATCTTTATGATCAAGGTTAACATATGACATTTGATTAACCATAACTCAATACACACCTTGACACCTTTTTGATTGCTAAAATCGGTGCTGAGACAATGTACGGCTACATTAACCTGAAATCAATAAAACATTTATCTCATAAAATGATAGAAAATCGATCAATGCAACAATTTGTTTATGTCCTAAGGTAAAACATTTTAGAGACTGGATGCAAAAATATCCAAAGAGTCTGGGTTATATTGATGACATTTATATGCAAATCATATGAACCAACTACGCTTTATTAATAGAAGAAACTGTTATTGTGACTTTTATTGTTGGTGCCAACATAATAATATGTTGAGGATAGGTATTGTTTACAAAGTAGATGTAGTCTTATAGGACAAAAACGGTAAAACAGTACAAGAACCAAAACAAAAACGGTATATTTTCTTAAATCAGTGTAAATTGTATATAATTATGTTACTTTACAGGCCAACACAGTTTTATAAAAAGCAATTTCAAACTCCGTACCTTAACATTTGATTCTCTAGGATTCCACTTGACAGCCACGGCATTGAAGGCTATCTCGTTTATATTGCTGGCTTGGACTCCCTGACTGTCCTTTGTGTCTGTCAATACAATAAAGGTGCATTATAACAAAATGAAACATCCCCGATTCAAGAACTTTAAAGTACCGATTGTTTCTGTTGACTGAGTAGAATGGTAGTAGAATAACATGAAAATGGCTGTCTTTGTCAATTTTATCAGTAACGAAGTCATATACAATGGATACACAAAGAATAAAATATAAGTAAAGTTCTACTTACCAACATCAATAACCCGTTGTTTATAACTGTGCTGTCTAGAATGCCAGAACTCCCATGCTTTTCTCTCATCTTCCAAAGACTTGTCATCTTTGAACACAACCATGATTACAGACTGTATAAAAGAACATTGAAAACATTTTCATATACACAGAATATTATGCAAAACTACTCAACTACAGAATCATTCCACTGCCATTAAAATAAAACATTTTTAATTCTGGTGATTCAAATGTTTAAACAAGAATTCTTTAAACTACTTACAAGACCCTTCAAGCTTTGAATTTGCTTTTTGGTAGTATATTAACTATTGAAGTTCAGTGCCAATCAAGTTACATGATTTAATTGTAAAAATTTGAAAACAATATATTGCTAGTTCTTTAAAATACATACCTTGACCATTTGTGATGGAGGAATTCTGTCCCCTGCAAACTCCAGACTTAAACCATAATATTGGCCTGTAAAGAAAGAAAGAGCAAATAAATGATATTGTTTCAATGGATTACAAGAAAAGTCATCTATCAGAATCTTTAAAATTTGTTAAATAGCTAAAAATGATAAGAGTTTAAAATAAAAATACCATTAAAAGTTGAAAAATTTAAAAAAAAACAATTCAGTTTCAAACATTTTTCAAAACCTCTATTAAAGCTAATATTGTACCTTTGTTGACGTATGTGATCCTGTCTTCATCCATTCTTACTGATGTTGAGATGGGAGTTTCTAGGAAATAGCTGTAACCTGTAGGATTTATTTCTCTGAAATGACAATTTCACATTTAAAACTTTATACATTTAAACCAGTGTTTAGATGTGTTCAATTATTAAATTTGTTAAGAGGTGATCATGTTAAAAACTTTACGCTAGTGAACAAGTGTGTGGAAATTTTGTTTCAATTCGTATTTTTTTTTCAAATAAATAAATACATGTATATGTTATCACTAGTAATTTTGCTGTAAGTAACGCAAAACTTCATAAAATAAAGATTATACTTACAATTTAGGAATGGTGGGATGAAATGCAGTCAGTTTATCTGAGGCCCATCGTTGTTTGGTGTACACTACTGGTGCCGACTTCCGCCGCTTCCCTGTTTTCTGTGGAGCAACCGGAGTTTCAGTGAAACTTCCGTCTTCCTTAAATATCTAAAATTTATACAATGTGAATTAATTTATTTACATTGAAAATACTGAAAAAAAACTCTACCATAAACATTTAAATATTTAATATTTTTATTGGGTTATTATTCGATGGTCATGAAAAACTAATTCTGCAGAAAAATTTTAATAAAAAATCGTCATTTTAACATGGATAACGCCTGGGGAATTATTTAAGCTGAAATCATATCTGTTAAATCAAATTAAATTATAGACTGTAATAATTTGTGAAATTATTAGTTTTATTGAAAATCGTTTATGATAATGATCATATTTGTCTAATTTGGGTCAATTTAATCTGATCTTTTATTATTGTCCGTTTCAGATAAAATCTTTGATTTACATGTTCATCAATGTAGTGAAACAAATTAAGGTTTTGTGATCATTTTGAACCTATTTTCCGAAATCACATTCTGTAAATGTAAACTTATCAATTTGGATAAAATATTACTTCAATACTTCCAAGAATTATTAATAATAGTGTTTTTGATATAAAGTTCTTCCCCAAATCTTTCCATAGCAAATTTTCAGCAAGACTGTCATATTTAAATATGAACTTGAAATACTCTTCACCAAAATAGTTTTTTTTATAAAAGGACATCTTCACGTATTTTATTTTGAGCAAAAATCGTTATTTTACGAACTTACCAATGCATTTTGCTGCTCAGATGGAGATAAGCAAGGTTCATGATAGCCGCTGTCGGGTGATTTCATTGTGTAGTTTTCTGCTTTCAAACCGTATTGGTACGACTGTGGATGAGCTGTTGGTTGATGTTGTTCCTGATAGAACTGTTGTTGCTGAATAAATCTCTCAAGCATCATATCTCTGTCTGGAATTTGATTTTCTAGCGGTGAGGTGACGGGAGGATACATGTAGCCATTGTTCTGGTTGTAGAAACCGTTTGTTGTCACTGGATACGAGTTCTGTCTCATTGGAGTTGTATTGAGTGGTTCATGATGGCTTGTATTTGCTGACTGCAGACTAGATAGATGATGAATATTTGGTATTAACATGTCCGGGAAACAATTGTTATGACTGACTGACATATGAAGGGACACTGGGTCCACTTCTAACACTGTCGAAGCTGTTCCAAAACGATGAGACATGGTTGTTGTATCTTGTGTTGTCAAAGAAGTTGTGACTGATGATTCCGTATTTGGCGCCGTTAATGTACCCGTTGAGACATTTTGGAACTCCTCGGATTTTTCCAAATGCTCGGAAGCACTATTGTCATGGTTGATTGCACTAAGCGCGATACCGTTACTCTCATTAGTCAACGGTACTTCACTGCCTAAGGGCAATGTCACGCCTTGTTGAGATGCCTTGTTTTTCAGTAATTTTTCGGAAAGTGCCTTAACAATGGTTTTTGTTGGCCTTGTTTCAAAAATATGTGCATCATTATGATGTCTATGGGCATTTTGTTTATTTTTTATCGATTCACTATAGTTTGGAAGAACTTTATCACAATTTGTTAAAATTCCTGTTGCTGTTGATGTTTCGATGGGGGATTGCACAATTGATGTAGTATATAAAACTGAATCTTCTGAAGCACTGGGGGATACACAAGACAGCTCTTCGGTAGACGAAAATACATTGTCATTTCTTACTTCGTTGTCTTCAGTTTCTAATGTTCCCTGGGTATGTTTTAAGTCCTACAACAGGAAGTAAAATCATTAAAAGTCGGATTCATATTTGATTTATCAGCAAAAAACCAAAAAACCAAATTAAATTCAGACTAAAAAGATGAATCCTCCTAAAAATGAATTACAAAATTGATATTTTTATTTCTGATGTTTATTTTTTTTGTTGGAAACTTTTATTAATAAATTTAATTATTAAATACCTTTACCCGTCATTTCCCAGGTTAAGCCCCATCTATAAGAAATAGTTTTTTTTAAGTCCTCTATGTTGACTTTTGAAAATTGAGAATATAATCAATCAAGAATTTATACACGAATACACGAACTCCAGACATTTGTGTCTTATTGGTTTTTTTTGTTTATGGCCCATTTCCCAGACTAGAATTGATACCATTGCTCACATAAATATTTTTCGCCCAATGTTTAAAAGTACATTGAATTCATCTGTGATTTGTTCCATCTTATACATAATATTAAATAAGGGATCACGGGCTGCAATAAATTCTTTGGTTTATTTTATCATCCTTTACAACATGAAAGTGCTATCTAAAACATCTACTTGGTATTAAACTACTAATTGTACTAGGTTTGACTTTAAAAAGATAAAAATCACTGAAAATCCTTAAATTTCACATTAATTTAAAACTTATACCAGGGACAGAAGAACACAATATATTTAAAATGTCTCCCACGAATAAACGGATTTTGCTACACAAGTAAAACTATCAAATATAGAAAGAAGCTGCACCACACAACAGGAAAGAATTAAATAACTGACTAACAAAAAATTTTTTTAAAAAGTTGAAAGATAGTTATCAGGGGCATGTGCAAAAGGCAAAATTAAAAAAACCAACTTATATATGACATGTTACACTAACACTTGAACTTCCGACAAGGTGAAAATTACACTGCAGCTGAGTAATATGCAATTGCAATCTCTCTTTTTTGACAAAATTTTAATTTTTGTCATTAATGGTTTATTTAACAGTTTTCCTTTTTTCAAATTTTGTGATATTTTGATATTGCTCTTGAATTAATTTTAGTGTTTTTGAATACCTCTGTTGGGACTAAATAGCCGCTATACCAGAAGTTTTGAAATTGTGAACAAGTTCTTTTGAAACACTTGCTTACTTCGCTTAGTATGGCAATTTCGAAGTTGTACATTGCTTGTAATATTAAACGAATATTAGTTTGTTGTTGCAAGTTCTCTTTTGCTTATTTCGCTGAATATGACTGCTCAAAGTAAAAACTCATGCAAGAACATTTTCTCACACACTTCAATTCAGAATATTCAGCATTAAGTACACTCATAACCAAAAGCAGTTTTTACTTGTATTCTATTTTATTAAGGTAGATTTTGGTTCTGGGTGTCCTTTAGAACATATAATATGCTAAAACTGCCCCAAACAACAAAGTTTCAAGGTGTAAAACTAATTTTCGGACACTTTGCGCTAAATATTTTGCCTAATTAAAACATCCGTGACAAATGACTAGACTTTATTATCGGACTTCCTTAAAAATGAGTTTGGTATTATAAGTGAAACGAAAAGAGTGAAAATAGCCATACTCTTTTCGTGTAAAACAGAGTAATTCATGGGGAGACATGCTTGTTTACATGTTATTTTAAACACGTCATAAACTGACTGACCAAGCAAACTATTGTTCAACAAAAATTGTAAAAAGTACGCGGTTACATTTATGAGACAATTTAATAGTTTTTCAAAACTAGGCTCATCGTTCCTTACACATTTATTCTATACATAGCGCATAAACTTCCCTTTGGTTGACTGATATATAAAGACCTTTTAGCATAAAACTCCAATCAAAATGACTGATATATAAAGACCTTTTAGCATAAAACTCCAATCAAAAGATACATCGTAAAATTTGCAGATCATATTAATTCTTTACAGCCAGTTTTCACACTAAAGATTTTTTTTTACACCACCCTAGAAAATTTCAATACAAACTTGGAAAATATTGCTTTAAACACATAAACAAATTAAAACTTTTGCAAAATATTTCAACACATGAACATATTTTTAAGATAAAACTTTCAATTGGTTTTCATATCAGACTATGTTTTAATATCGTAAATGTTTTAAGAGTAGGAGGGCAATACACAATATGAATCATATATTTTAAATCAAATATCACACAAGGACATCATTTTTTTACATCTTTCAATATTATATTATAAAACAATTGAACAAATGCTTGTCAATATGTAATTTGTCTTGTCAAATTGTAATTATAACCATGTCTGTTTAATTCTTGTAAGGGAAAATATGTTGCATTATTAAACTATTGACAAGCTGATCTGATAAGATTGTCAATTACATGTATTTACTAATTAACACCCATCTTACGGCAAAATTAAGTACACTAATTATGTACATTTTTATGAACTACATCTGATAATCTGGAAGATCATCAAAAGTATCAATTTCAATATTTAAAACCTTACTGCAAGGTATTTGATGCATTTAGATGTAAAATAGTCGTCAAGATAACGGTTCTGACTGTAATTATGAAATTAAATCAATAATTACAAAAAAGACATCAATTATCATAATTACACTGTAAGCTTACCTGTCTTGTAGGCATCGATTCGCTTGATTTTGATTTCGACTGCATTTCTTCGTTGAAGAATTTATCGACTTCAGACTGTAGTACGCTCATATAATCACTGGAAACATTGCTTCCTTGCAAACCTTCTTTCTTATCCCTGAGAAAAATGGTACGTCGTTAAAATCAGTTTCCAACAGGAAGCTTGAGTAAACTTACTTTGTTAGTTGCTTTTAACATGAAAACTTCACATAGATTTTACACAAGATAAATTTTATGCTGTTCAAATGCGATCGCGGAAGTCAGGTTGAATAGGCCACTATTGCCTATCAAAATGCAAGTTACAATATAAAATCATAAATAGATGATTTGCAATTGACAAATCACGGTAAATAAGCAACTGTTCATTATTGTATATCCCGGCCAACGATTTACTTGAGTGAAAATATTTAATATGACAACGATCTCAAGTTCACAATTTACGCCCGACCTATCACCAGTCTCGGGAAGTCACATTAATTCATAAAGGTGTATTAATGTACTGAATGTTATTCATTATCCAATACTTAAAATTATAGCTTCCATTGCCGACGTTTTAAATCGGAAACAAAAATATTGAATTTCGAACCCATATTTGACGAAGAATCTAGCATGTCTTATTTATTCTTGACACGCAAAAATGGCCTACGTACGTAGCTATACCTGTCCTAGATCAGTTTTAATTGAAAGTAAATATATTTTTATTGATTTCCAATAAAAAGAAGCATCAATTATGTCAATTCTTAATTGTTGATTATTGCTGGATTCAGTGAAAACTAAAATATCTAACAACTTTAATCCATTTACTAGGACACACGAACAATAACATTGATACAATACTGATTGAGAAGACCAACCTTATTAAATTTTCTGCAACCAAAAATGACGTTCATGCAAGGTATAAAAACTGTCATGCTGTAAGGATTTTGTAAATACTCTTAATTTTCCTAATTCTATGCCACTTTGGTTATAGTCACGGTTAGAAATTTAGGGGAGTATCGGAAGCATTTATACCAACTATGAATATTACTGTGCTAAAGGTTATTCAGTAAAATTTTATCAGTTAAAATTTGGAAGTCAGGTTTGTGTAAAACTTT
>JAULBM010332875.1:0-12943 GCA_032357055.1 Geukensia granosissima
TTGGCGGAAAAATTTTTCCTATACCCCCAGAAGAAATACAATAAGGGCTTTCCGTTGGAAAGGAAAGCCCTTAATAACTTCTCCGATACCTCTAAAAGAAACCCATAGAGATGCTTAGTGTTTTAGCAAGATTTCTGTTTTTCTGTCAATAAAAACGGATTATTGTAATAACGTAAGCAGTGAAATTTAGGCATGAACAATCTTTTTTTATGTAGTTAACAATCTGTTAGATAAAAAAAATAGAAATGCAAGGCACTTTTTTAGAACTAGTTTCGTGTCATTTAATCTAGTGGACTAAAGGCAACAGCTTTACAAGAAATTATACAATACAAAAGAGATGTGGATTGTGTCTATCTGGCAAAAATTCCATATTCTTTATTTTAAATATTCAATAGAATTTGAAGAAATGTTTGGTTCAAAATGTATCATTATATTTTATTATTTCAGAAACACTGACAGAATACGACATGAAGACAAATGGAATGATACAAACGGAAATTGAAAACAAAGGATCAAGACCATCGTTACAACAACTTAACCAGTCTACTATAACTGAGCTTTACAAGTTCTTTAGACTATATAATAAACTTTTGTTTGATCTATTGGATGACTATAGTTTTCATTGGGACTACTTCACCAAAAAAGATTAACACCAACTAACTGTGCATTTTTAATGCAATTTTAATCTTATTAATTAGGTCATGTTTTGGGGGGTTTTGTAATTATTGTATAAAAGACATAACGCATATAAAATGCAATTGAAATGCCAACGTTAATGTAAAATACTTGAAAAAGCACTGAGAATAACTAACAGTTATTTCAAAAAGTGTTTTGAAATTTCTTAATATCTCATTTGAAGAAAACAGTAGAAGAAATTATTCGCGTCAGAGTTCTATTTTTATACTTACAAGTGAAGACATCTTTACATAAAGGTTTATCAAAATGTTAAAAGTAACTACATGATGAAGAACAGAATCTGAATTAAGGTTCAATTTCCACCCTTGGCTACGATTATTTAACAATGATAAACAACCGGTCCCAAGCATCAATAAGAACATTGAGTTAAATAAGTTGGAATTAATACCTATATAAAGAAAACGCTGTTTCAACGGTCAGGATTTGTGCCATATATGGAATGAGGTCATGAAAGGTCATATGGCCATAAAACTCTTTATATTTGTCGGGATAAAAACTGAGCATGGAAATTGAAGATATTCCAAAATGAAATATTATTCCAAAGTCTCATCAATTTTCTATGCTCGGATTTTACCCGAAACCAAATGAACTGGTCATAACTTAATCAATAGAATTCAACATTATAAAATATGTGAAAATCTTTTGAAACATTGTAAAATAACCTAATTGATGCTTAGAATATGCCTAAAAAATTAAATTGGAACTTTCTAAATTTTTAATTTTAGAAGTATATGCAAATTTAGGATACATTTCCGTTTTGGTAGTGTTGTTGACTGTCCAATACTACGCAAAATAAAAGATACGACGTTAACATGGTTTTTAAATCGCTGTGCTAGTTTTCGTGAACCCTTATCAGATTGAAGTTAACCTGAATAAATCGTTCTACGAAAGATGTAACGATAGAAAATGCGTACCCCAAAGGGCAGCTGGTCTACTCCTATAAACAAATAGGGTATACCATAATCATATCATATCATCAGCAATTTCCCTACAAGGTTGTAAGTACGACATAATAAAACAGCTCTTACCTAATTAAACCTTTTAAAGCATTCAAAGAGACCGAGTGGAAAGGCAGCCTCACTGTGACTTTGAGATTGAGAACAGCAATCAAAGCGCTGTTCCTTTGCTTGGAATTTACTGGTACATTTGTGATTTTTGTGTCATGAACATTTACACCGTATCCCCTCTTTTTCTATATTACATATTTTTGTATATTAGGAAAATATGTGGAGCGACTGCGGTTCTGTTTGATTGGCTCTAGTCCTCCCTACAAACTTTTTAACCACTCTTAATTTATTTCATCTTTTTAAAGTTAACTCGCTGCTCGTTTAAAACATAACACGATTTTCAAAAGATTAGATATGAAAAATATGGAGTAAATGTCAGAGAGACTGCACTCCAACCAAGGGAAAAAAAAGAATATTAAAAAATCTAGAGGCCTCCACAAGACCTTCAATAAGTTGGAATACCACTCGTTGAGAAAGGCTTTAAATCGTCCCAAATAAAAAATCGTATACGTAAAATATTACAGCTCTTACCGAAATATTTTCAAAAATGAACATGAAACTAAACATCGAACACAAAGCAATGACCATAAGTCTTCACTTGGAACAGGAACACGAGACATGTGGTGGGGTTAAACTAATTAAGGGCTACCAAACCATACCCGAACGAGTAGTCAAACGAAAAAATCAACAAAAACAAAAGCAGTGACCGATGAACTAGAGAAATCAAAGAGAAAGTCATCCAATTCATCTGAAGATTACCTTCATAACGCTATATATATTAAAAATTCATGCAAAATGAAGATACCTCTCTATTGAATGCTCGCAATTACTGAAAGCAAGTTCAGGGTGAGATTCCGGTTGATAAGACATCAAGCCTCTCAACACGAAATGTAATCAAACACAGTATGTCTGACAATTAAATACTGTTTTGTCAATAAACGAGATGAAAGACACGATGGATGCAATACCAAACGAAGTAATATTTGAGCACGAAAGTGATAAGTTTACTTATATCTGTTCTTACAAAAAAAATACAGTTTTTGATACCTTTTATAACCTTTAATATTTGAACAAAATTAATATATTTATCATCCTTCCCTATCGCTATATCGACCTGTTGAACAGTTCAGTATAAGTCGTGTCGTTGACCCCCCGAATATATCAATCGATTCTCCCAAAGTTTCATCCAGTATTTTAAAGCATTTTTGACATCATTCTTTATTATCATGGACATTTTTCAATAAAGTGTTTTATGATGTTTCGTTAAACGAAAGACGTGTTTCTTGTAAAAGTCGAGGAACACAGAAAAGTTCTCTTGAAAATTTCGTCTTTCCGACTTTCTGATAGATTCGGGTCAATCGCTGATATATTCGGATCAAGTTCATAAGCACGCGCTCTCTACGATACGACTTTTACTGAACTGATCAACAGGTCGATATAGCGATGGGGCAGGATGATAATTCACGATATCTAGCTGTCAAAATCCCGATAACATATACATATAAAAAAAAATAATAAATAATAAAAATTCAGTAATAACCTTTTAAAGGACATTGTAACGTCTGTTTAATGAAATTATCAAAATAGGAGATCATTGGGCAAAAATAATGCTATGAAATTGATAAAGCCAGAAGACTTAAAAGCTGACAAAAAATGTTTGAACATAGTAGCGAACGCCCTTAAAGTCGAATATTTTTATGTTTTTTTTTCAATTTTAGACGTCGAGGTGCTTTGAGCATTAATCTTTTTTTAAGCGCAGCACAAGGTTGCTGTAACAAAATGCAAGCAGTGTGTACTTTTCAACATTCAGTTCAAACGGAACAATCTGGCCTTTTTTTAGCTCATTCCTAAGATTACCTTATATTTCTGGGGTTGAAACTGCGGACAACACATTTCATATTGAGATATCGAAAAAATTGTAATAAGCTGTTGTTTCAAACCTAGAATCTATACGTGCTGGATAGCAGATTTATGAACAGTTATCTGGTGTTAAGAAAAAGACCAATTTACTAGAAAAAAAACGTCGTATTACATCCTCTCTAATTTTTGTTATATTTTAACACTTTCTAACTTGTTTTAAGAATTTTGTAAACATAAGACACTTTATAATGTCGACAAAATTCAGACCAAATATGTAACAAATATTGACTGATATTAGTTTTGATGTGAATTATTGAACAGAGATTTAATGTTAATTCCAAAGATTATATGTCACAAACGTAATTAGTTGCGGAAATGCGTCATCTTATATAATCTTCATCGTTTCGACAAAAAGGCAGGGTACATGTGACTATTCCAACAAGAATATAACTTTTTTTTAAATGCATGTGTTTTGTTTAAACTGATATATGATAGCACAACTACAACACCAAGATATTGACAATGATCGTACTTCTTAAATCAAATCTGACGCAGCTGTTTTTAAGGTTTTTTATGTCGTTTCATCCCAATTAAGGGAGAGATTGGAGCGCCCACAAAACTGTTTATCCCCGCCGCATACTAATCTTATAGTTTCTCTGTTCGAATGCAACTTGTTTAGCAATGATGAAGAACAGCAATCAAAGCGCTGTTCCTTTGTTTGAAATTTTCTTGTACATGAGGATTTTGTGCCATGAATATTTACTCCATATTCCCCCTTTTTTCTATACTTATTTGGCCGATTGTTGTTACAATTAAATATCCTCAAATTTAATTATTTAACAGCTTGGCTCAAATTGTGGCAATTTTCCTATTATTGAAGGCCTTAAGGAAACATCTAGATGTTTGTGATTTATGGATTTCTTATGGCTGTTTCATAGATAATCTTAAATCATCTTCTTTTTCTATATAAAATGGAACAAGTCGGACATGACAACTTCAACTTCAAGAACATGACAAGCAAGACGCAAAAAGACTAAAAATGAATACAACTCTCGAGCAATTCGGACCCAGTCTTAAACCGGACTGAACACAGGTGGTCCGAAAGCATTTATAAGCAGTTCTTTTTAGAAATCAGCCGCATTGCTCTTTTTCAAACCGGTAATAGTCATTCCAGAGTATGCAAAATGTTTTTATAGTATTGTTTCAAGTTCAATGTTACAATATCCAGGCGTGGAAAGTAAAAGCTTATATTAGATGTTTAACCATACTACCTCTACTTCAGAAGATCCGTCTTCAACTGGAAATCAGTCATGGCATATCGATCAACGAGATTATGGTGTCGGCCATAAAATTTACTTAGGGCCCTGTCGAGAAATCGCTTTGTTGGACAAATACCCACTAGTAACGTACAAATGTATGAGCTGCGAAATGTATACGCCAGACGCTGGGCAGCTGCAATGTTATTCCTAATTGACGGAAAGTTGACTGATGGAAAGTCAAGGTCCTCATGTTTGTCATAGAGTTTTATCGGTAATCTTCCCCTTATTCAGAACAAGGTGTGAAGATTTTTTCTCTGTGTTTGTGTGTGCGTGTATGAGTGTTTTTTTAGTTTCAAGCTCATTAAAAGTAGGAGCATCCTATGAAGAAAATCTGTTAATACTAATTCTTGAATAGCGAATTAGTTGTATGATGTATACGTCATACCTTGGGCAGTTTAAATGATACTACTTATGAAGTGAAGATTCACTATTGTAAGGGTGGATTCGTCTTCTGTCATTAGTCTTCTCTCATAGTCTTATACGATATAAAGAATCAAAATAAGAAGCAGACCTGGGGGCTTATTTGGATAGAAGAAATTTATAATCACCATCAATGTAAAAAAGAAGTATGGCATGATTGTCCATTAGACAGACATCCACCAAATGACAGTCGAAAATAAACTTTTACCGGTCCTATTACGGCCTTAAATAATGAACCGGAGTCCATACCATAACAGAATCTGTAAAAAGACCGCCAAATACAAAATGTGAAACTATTCATAAAACACGACAATCAATTTAATCTGTTGGAAAAAGGGTGAATAAATAACAAGCAGCAAACAACCATTAATGACTAATTAAATAACGACAACCACTGGACTACATGTTACTGGCCTTGGACACGCACATTATGTATGTTTGTGAGCGGTCATCTCTCCCTTAACATCTGACAGTGGTTTGATAAAACAGCAATGAAAACACATTTTAAATCGGTTGAAATTGATTTAACATTTGAGATCAGCAATAGTTGTTTATAAAGGACCAATTTGTTATTTATTTTCCTGCCTATTTCTGTTCATTTTGATATATGAGCAATTTATTTTCCAATGTTTGAATCTTCATTCTTGGCCTTCCTGTGTATTGGTTTCGATGCTACTGATTGGAAATTCTTCCTAGAAATGTGCACATAATACATCAAGCTTCGCCCTATATATTCAACCTTGGTTAACTTGTATCATGGTTAAAAGAAATGGGGGATATGCGAGAAAGATACATCGTTTCTGGATTGTGTACCGCATAAATTCTCGATAACCTGTTGCACTAGATCTGTATTGATCTATTATGTCCCTTTTAAAGCCTTTACTGTGCGTATCTACCATCCAAATCCAAGTTCTATAACAACAGTAAGATTTCCCTAGAAATTATTTATGAAACTTGTATTTTCTTAATAACTTACTATTAATTTGTCACAATAGACATTTCTCAGTTTTTTATATAGGAAGAACAAAATTGCCAAAAAGAAAAGAGATATTTTTTATGTAACCACTTTAAGAAAATACTAGCGAAATATCACAGAAAATGAATTCAAATTCTTAGGTTTTTGCAAAGTTTTTGTTTTTTTATGGTCGAAGTACTTCAGCTTATCGTCAAGTTAAACAATTTTGTTATACTACCGACAAACGAAAGGTTCAATACGAAAGTTTTTTTTATTAGAATGGACACAAGGGTTTTTTACCAGAAAAACGTGTGTATCCCGCTGCATATATTAAATGCCTGTCCCAATTCAGATGGTCACTGTCTTTCTCTTTGATATTTTTTCATTTTATTTGCCCTTTTAATTTTATTTATTTTAGCATTGAGGTAATAATTGTTTTGGTTTTTTTTTGTATATTTGTTTGGGGCGATGGAGTGAAATTTTAACCGTGATGAAGTCCTGGTGACGATTTTTTTTTATTCAACAATTTACTCCGTTTTTACAGAGATGAAGTCTCCACTCCTTGACCCTTTATCTTCCCTCTTGTATTCATAATTCATATAAGCAAAATATTTTTTCATTTTGGAGAAAATTAGAACCTGAATAACTCTATCCAAAATGAAGATAACTTGTTAAAATTATTTGGTCGCAATTATAAAAAGTATACAAAGCAACTAACAGAAAAGGTTTTAAACATATTCCAAAACCCTACCAGAAAATGCCCATATATTTTCGGATAATGTAAAATATACAAATATCATCACAAAAGATAAAACGTTTGTCTTTTACACAATGTTAACTGTAAACAAATATACTTTTGTATTTTAACAACTTTAGGCGATATATCGAGACCATATAGTACAGGATATTTTTATTTCATGTCAACAGTATTTGGTATCAATTGCCAGTATAAAATGCATGATTTAAACGATATTAATTTCAGATATGTAAAAATAATAATTGTTTTAACGGTAGATCCATATAGATGCCACTTACTGATGAATTCAGACAAATTTTATTATTATTTCCTCTTTCCTTCGCCTCTAATTTAATTATATTCAACATATTTGTCAAAGGTAAGCATAAAGACTGTGATATTCAATATCGGCATAATGTTACATGACGTCATACTGATTCTGACGAAGTCGATAAAAAGATAGTAACTTTGAAGATGAACTGAATTCTGTCTCGACTTTCAAAACATCTATTACTCCTTTTTTTAAAATCCAATATATCGACATCAGAAATTTCAGTTTACGCTGCATCTATACGTGTAGTTACAGATAGTATTAACTTCTTAGTTATAGTTCCAACTAAAATTGTAGTCATTTAATAAATCAAACAAAAGTTTGTTATATGGTTTAAAGAAATTGGAAAGATTAGATAAAGTAGACTTATTTAGTTTTTGTAACGGTGGTTTTGATCCTTTGTTTTTAATCTGTTGTTGTATCATTCCTTTTGTCTTCATGTCGTATTCTGATAGTGTTTCTGAAATATTTAAATAAAATCAAATCAAACATCTCTTCTGCTGTAAATTAATGATGCGTGTAAATTGACGGAGTGATTCTCCTAAAAAACTTAACATGGGTATCTTTTTCCTATCTAGTTGTAATCCGTTCATTTCTATGTTCAAAAGTATGACTGCAATAGGAAAGGAGTAGGTACGTTAAGCCGCATATTTGGCCCAAATTTTAGATTTTGTGGCACAATAATAAGTTCTTGTAAAGTTGATGTTTAATTTTAGTCTTTTAATAATTCATTACTTTTTCTTATATAATTTTCGTCATTGCGACAAAGCGAAAGGGTGTATTTGGCTGTTTTAACAAGAATGAAACATTTTATGCAAAAATACTGAATTTTTAGATGCTTTTTGTTCACAATAGATATGGTCGCAACAAAACATCACGAAGACATTTTAACGAAACTTTTGTACGTAATAGATTGGTATTGACGTTTTTGTGCGATCTATATTAAAATCGATAAATTGTATCAAATTAGGTAATTTCTAAGTAATGTAATATTTTAAGCAACTTCAATGTGCCACGTGACCGTTGTAGAACTAATTAAACTAAAAAATCGGTTGGATTTTCTTATTATAGACATTAATCAATACAAAAATATAAAATAGTAGATATTAGCCACTTTTCATTTTTCTTCAAAATTCTTGGGCCAAAAACGGGCCTTTATGACCCTCGTCCCCAGGGTGTGGAATGGTAACGTAGGCTATCCACCATTTAAATAAAAACAAAAAAAGAGTTGCAGAAACCTTTAAAAATGTCTTATTAATTATTTTTATCACATATTCAGTTTTTAACAAGCATTTCCACAAGTTTCGCGCGTTTCAATCATGTTTTTGTTTATCTGGGGTTGCGGTTGATCAACCTTCTTTTCTCTACTGTGCGCAATTCGTTTCGAAGCCTTTCTGTGCATTTAATTAAATAAATGATGAATACCCTGATGCATCGACCAAGTGGTTACAAAATACAAGTTTACCATGCTGAAAAAATGATTTGCGACCCCTTTATTTGTATAAATAGTTACTTGCAATCCAAAAGAAAAATAATAATATAACAAGAATTTAGAGGATACCAAAGGGTAGACAAAAATTGTAAAGTCAGTAAACTTTTTTGGGGGGCGGTGCATATAAAATTGGAAAGATATAATCATGAATGGTAAATATCAGGAAGACTGCACTCTAATCACGAGAAATACAGAGGGATTTTTTTCAAATCTAAATATATAAACAAGGCCTTCAACGCGGGTGGAATATCACTTCCTTGTGAAAAGCTATAAATCGCCCCAAAGAAACCAAATCTGCATACGCAAAATAACACTGCGCTAATCCAAACATCATCAAAAATATACATGCCACAAAACACCTAATACAACCAAAAGCTTATGACCAAAATACCTGGATTGGGAGAGGCACATGAGATACGTGGTGGGATCCCAACCATCCGCTAATGAAGTTTCTCGACAAGAGATGTCAGCGAACACAGTAGGTCCGACGATTTAATACTGTGTAGTCAATAATCGTGAGCAAAGACAAGATAGATGCAATGAAGAATTTATTAATATCTGTATGAAGTGATAAGTATTTTAAAATCCGTACCAACAAAAACAGTTTTATTGTTCTGACTACACTGTGGAACCTGTACTCTTTGTGAATATTTTTAACGTAACAGTGAGATTAAATGGATCATTTTAAAATTTATATGTTTTTATGATATAGTTCCATAGAATATAGGATGAAATATCCCTTATCATATAAATATTCTACATTTGCAGCCGTATTTCTGTATTTAATCTTGTAAATCAACAAATGTTTTTGAAAATTATTGAAAATTTGGATTACTAGTATTTTGAGCTTGAACATCATTTAGATATAAATAAATATCGTTAAACAAGTTTGGAAAGAGTCTTTTTGAATTTTTGATATAAACTGTGATCTGTTATATTTTTTTAAATGTCTGCAATGAGAGAAACACAGTTTTTGCCCATAGATATGCCAACTATTTGCCGATATAACGTTTTGACAGTTATCGAAATGGAATCTGACCGGTGTAATTATGTCAGATGAAGTTGAATATCTGTATTTATTATAAGAATTATCACAAAAAATTTATTTATTGCAGCATATATACGAAAATCCAGACTTTTTGAATGACTAAATGATTAGATATGAAAACTTTAGCTAATGAAGCTTGTGTGGTAAAGTGGTATAAAGAGCAGAAAGATTGTTTATTGTAGAACAAAAGAACTTTTACAAACGTATGGTTGTCTAAAACATCTAGAATTTTTAATACTCCAAAAGCACAGTTAAAGATAGAAGAAATTTTATAACATTTATTGCAGAAATTAACAATGAGAGTTTAAACAGTAGTCAGAGCACTAGTTAATAGAATTGCGACGTAAGTTGAAGTGCATTCACTTAAAGCAGAAATGAACCGATAACAATATGGAGTTAAGGAACCCAGTACGTTGTACGAACTATCATATTGTCAGATGCAGCATTTGGCTGTGTTGTATGTCTTGTTCTGTCAAGTTTGTAGCTTGGAAAGTGCTCTGATATGGAAATATGCCCCTTAATTCAAAAAATAAAAACAAAGCTTAACAGAAGATACACATAGGTTAGAACAGGAACCATATTAAATAAAGGTTAATTTTTAATCAAGTTCAAGGATGCTGTTACTTAAAATATAAAACAAGTGCTTGATTTCTGTGTCTTAAAGAAATTTCAGATGTATGATATGGAAAGTGTAAGTTTACAGATGGTAACTTAAATCTGTTGGAAAAATTATAAGAACGTAAGGACAGTATTATTTTACGTATACACGTTTTTTTATTTAGAACGATTAAATATTTTCCTTAGGAGTGGTAATACACCCTATGAAGGCCTAATGGCAGAATCGTCAATTCTCTTCCTTTTCTTGTGGTTTGTGTGCAGACCCTCTTACATTTACCCCATATATTTTCATTTTCATATCTTCAAATCAGTTAATATGACTTTCAGTAGAATCTTCTTAAAATACCAACTTTTTGTATATTTCCTTCTGAGATATATCGGAGGCTTCCAAGCTGAATTGTCTCGAAACTTAGTGTAACATAAACATCTTAAATATGTGATTGTCCCTAACGTGTTACTTGCATAGTTATCGGCAGACCAGGTTTCTGCTGTTTAGATGTGATGTTATGTTATTTATTTTGCTTTATAAATGCGTCTTTATGTTTCAGGCTATCTGTAGTTTAGAACTGACATACTCCAGCTTTAGTTTTCAGTGTAGTGATGTGTGTTCTATGTTTGTCTTTCGTTTCATTATGTTGTTCATGGTCTTATCTGTTTTCCGACTTAACGTTTTATGTCTGCCCCTTCGGTATCTTCGAATTCCTTATAAAGGAAGATTTGGTTATCGCGGAAAACCATTGTTCTATTTTATATATTTTTCTTATAGTCAAAATACGTCTAAACCCTATCCACAAAACAGAAACACCTACTAAGTCCAAGATATTGAAATACAGTGTTCAATACTCCTGGTTTGTTATTTTTAAAATCCTCAAACTTAATAATAAGAAACTGTTCTCTTGGGAAAACCCGGAACCATTCTTTGATGTAGAAGTAATACAGTCCCGGAACAAGGTGGTCAAGCTGAAAAAAAAACTCAGCATTTTAATCAAATTTACATATACTAAATATAAAAAGGGATATTTCTGAAAATGCAAAATGTAGAAACTTTTTTCATTTTGATCTATTTTATTTTTTTTCTTTATGATAAAGCTTCGCCATTTTGTGTTAAAAATAAATAACCATTTAAAAATAAGCGCTCACCAACAGGTTTAGCCCCGCACCATAACTTATGTGCCTATTACAAGCCAGGTACCTTTAGTCCAGTGGTTGACGTTGTTTAATTACGCATTTATTGTTATTTGTTCAACCTTTTTGTCAATAGATTAGGTCGATTGTCGTGTTTTATGAATAGTTTCACATTATGTATTTCGGGGCCTTTAACAGCTTTCGTTATGGTATGGACTCTGGTTCATTATTTAAGGCCGTAATGGGACCTGTAGAAGTTTCGATTCGACTGTCATTTTGGTGAATGGCTGTCTTATGTATTTCAAAATGTTTTAAAAAAGATCTATAAAATTGGCAATAGGCTTAAAATTTTACCGTGCATCCCTTTCCCCACCCCACATCTCTAACGAACCAGCCTTTTTTGTAACAATTCACTTAATCAAAGGTTCTTACAAGAAACATATTATTGTATGTATGGGTATGAGGTCATATGCGTTACCCTTCAGATTACTTTGCCAATTTTTCTATCGCCATTTTTTATTTTTAATACAAACCTTGGAATCATGTAAACGTATATCAACAAATAAAAATAGTCGTGAAAGGAGTAGCTCTACCCAAACCAAACTTAACAAAAATTGAAATATATTGTTTGGCAATAATCCCATCATTTCTTTTAACATTTTTTTCAACAGTATTTTTAGATTTTTTTTTCAAATCAGGTTGATTAGTTTGTTGCAGTTGAATAGAAACACAAATTGAATTTGTTTGACTGTTCTTGTATACAAATGTAGTTTATATGGGAGTTTGAATATGTCAGAATATCTTTTCATTACATAACTGGTAGCAATACAGATCTGTAATGACAATACTCTGGTACTTTATCAGGGCGTTCTATTAACCGAACTACTTGTTGTTTGAAGTAACGCAGACTCATAAAATCAGGGAAATGCTACCACTCTCCATAATTAATTGTATCAAATTCAAAAACAAGTTTCGTGAACAACGGGATTGATAAGTTTGAATTAAAATATTTATTTCTTCGGGATATATTTTTGAAGGAAGTATTATAATTGCAAGATATTTTTGCCAAATTTTTGCTTTTATCTTTAATAATAGGATATAAACGAATTGCATATCATTATTTTCAGTAATACTTCATATAAAAATAAGACAAACAAATGTTGAGGCATTAAAGGTTGATTGATTGAATGAATGGTGCTTAACGTCCAGTAGCAATCATTTAATGCATATTCAGGACGAGAGCATAGTAATGATAAATGATGATGAATGAACCCTGCTTTGTAATAGACCGACACGCTGAGCCGGATTTTTAACGTGCTAGCTCACGAAAGCAACA
>JAULBM010332886.1:0-12943 GCA_032357055.1 Geukensia granosissima
CTTTACAAACGGTGGCTTGTATAACCAAACAACTTTGAGACAAGTGAGCGATTACAGGCTCCTAGGAGCCTCTAGTTTATCATAACTATTTGTTGTTAGACATGTCAACTTCCAAATGTATTTAAATGATAAACAGCGTGATTTTAGTCTTTGAAGGTAGTGTAGGAACTGTTCTAGGCAAGTCAGATATATTTACAGAGCAGTCAGACAATGCTTCTAATTCTAGAACTGTTTTTAGAGCAGTCAGGATTCTGACCCAGAGCAGTCAGGATTCTATTCTAGGGCAGTAAAAATTCTATTATAAGCAGTCAGAATTCTATTCTATCACGGACTAGAACCGTTCTAGAACAGTCAGAAGAACTGTTCTATGTTAACTTAGAGCGGTCATTAGAACCGCTCTACGACCATTTTAACAGAGGTTAGAAGTGGTCGCATCTGTATACATCGTAACCATATTCAACTAATATTGACTGGGTCCCTCCTATTCAGAAGAGGATTTTTGCATGACCACGAATGACCACTAGTTCAATAGCTTCACTAGAGATGCTAGAGGTTAAATATTAAGCTACATATAAAGTTATTTTTCATCCACATTTTCAGTCAAAAAGATTATGTGTTAAAAGAACTAAAGGAGTGAAGAGCAAAAGCCGATACCGCCTGTGTGTAACATGTATTTGTCAGCCAAGATTCACCGTATTACATTTTAATTCAGCAAAAAAAAGACTGGAATGATATATTCAAAATATTCATTTTAAATGAAAAACTGCGCCCGACAACAGAGTTAGTACATTAAATTTGTCAGTTTTTGTCAGCTTTTTTCATTGTCTAATTTTTTGATAAATATTCCCTTGAAATTAATTATTGTTTACACCATATTTCACTTATGCATGATGGCGTTTCCTGTTTGAAGATGATTTTAATATCTTACATTTTTAACCCTTTTGAAACTATTTTTGTTTTGCAGTAAATTAATTTTTGTCACGACACGAGACAGGGTATGCTTTCCCTTATTTTCCTTCCAGAGCACCGGATCTTACTCCTGTTTATAAAGGAGTTGTTGGAGTCATAGCATTTAATTTTTTGCCTCCGTTTGATATTTTGGTTTATTTCGAGTTTGTCTTGCATCTTTGGACTATGACATTTTGACCTCTCGCCTGTGTATTTAACACTGTATTTAACACTGTATTTATATGACTTCAGTTTGTTACAAAACTTGGAAGTAAGAAACCTTCGTTTCACCAAATGCGTTTCACTGCATTGATTTGGAGTCAAACATCTCAGTTTAAATTTATCAACCAGTTTGCTAGAGTGGTAAATAGCTTTAGCTGTTCGTACTGGAAAAGATAAAGGCGTGCAGCAAAACACATTTATAAATATACCTGGGTAATGCAAGATTTCATGCTCATGAAACCTCTTTTGTAGATATCGAAAAGTGTAGCCTTTTACAGCTACAATTAAAAAGCTCATCATTAAATTCAACAATAGTGATATCAACATTGTGACGTCTCCAAACTTGATATTTGTCGTATCTAGTTGAAAGTTTGTCCTCGATATTATGATAATCACGAAAAGTCAGTTCTTTGTGTCTGGCATATGACATCAGCTTATACTTATCTTTTCCACTTTATGTATGGCTTCTTAGTAGTTGACACTGTCGTCGAATTTTGCTTGTTATTTCGATTTGTTTGCATTGAAGTGCTTCTTTTGCTATGATTGAATCTTTGACTTCCTATGTTTCGGTTCTAATGCTTCTACTGATGGTAGGTTACGCCTTTAAATTAACATATACATGTAGCATACCCAAAATTGGTAGTAGATGTATTCTTCTTAGTTTTGATAAATTTAAGGATTTTCTTGCCAGCTAATATCAAGTTTTCCAAAAAGTATATTTAGTCTATTTTTTCCTCAAATTTTTTGTCAATCCTGAGGGTTTTCCTCCCGTTTTAATCTTGCTTGTATTGATGATTTGTATGGCAACATAGATTAAAGATCACGATATTGACACATTTCATTCCCGTGTCTTATCAAGCCCATCCCAATGGCAGTCAAAAATCGTGGTTATATATATCAACCAACTTCTGTATTTATAACATTGTGGATTGTGGCTGAACAATTTTGCTGTTGGATATTGATCAATCAACAGTAAATCAACCTACCAATAATATCTTATATTTACAAGAAATTTACAGTTGTATTCGTAAAATAACGTACGTTATGATTTATGAACAGTAAAAGTAGAAAACTAAATCCAAATTACATTTTATTGACTAGTGTATTGGTGATTATACATTCCTCCAATCAGATTGTTATTAATTTTCTTCTTTTAATTGATATTATTTTATGCTTTCAAGTTCGCTTGTGATTTTTCTGTCGCAAGCTTAAGCACTGGTTGATCAAAAACTTCACAAGTAGAAAAGTGATTGGGTAATTATCGAGAATCAACGTGAATTTCGGCTCGACAACTACCTCAACACCTGAATGCAGAACGCAGTATATTCGGGATGTGCGCAAGCAATCATGTTATTGTGATTATGAAAATATACAAGCAGGATACCAGTGGTAGAAAAAAATCTCGAACACCACAAAACACCCTTCTACAAACTAGAATACATCATTACAAAGAGAACACGCATTCACAAATAAATAAAAACAAGAATTAGGCTAGAATATCGCGTTTTTAAACTTAAAAAAATCGTTGCCCCCACCCCACCCCGAAATTTGTATAAATGAGCAACGACGTAAAGAATTCAATGAATGAGGAACCAAACAATTAGATCAAAATGACAAAACAGGAAAAGCCCAAGCAAGGGAAAAAACGAATCCCCAACATGTGGACGATTTCAATACAACTCCTTTAAAATACAATTTACCTATGTTTAATAAATGTACATTTCAAGGAGTTAATTCCAATCAGTAACATCAAAATCAAAGGTGGGATAAGTTTCTCTTTAAGGGTAAATATCATCTGTTTATCGCACGGTAACCGCCATGAACTTTCCATTTGTTTTAAAACATAATCAGAAAGGTATTCGCGTTGGTATATATCTTTCAAAGATAGATCATTTATAAATTTGATTTAATGAAGATCCAAATGTGTTGATTAACTAAAGTTTGAAGTCTTGATGAATTGGTGTAATCCGTGCCATCTACCCTCTTAGGATATCTCACGAACATTTCCCTACAAAAAAGTTTTAAAATTTGTACCATGTAAATGCATTTTAACCTTTAATATAGGTGGCTGTGAATGAAATCAGAAAGTTTTATCAAGTGTGAACTAAATTAATGGGATCTTTAGCTCGGGTGCAGTACATTAGAAAATTGTTTTCTTTTGTGTTTCCAAACATTTTCATTGTTGTGTAATTGTTCGTGTCACAAGTAAAGTTAAAGTATACGAAACTAATGAAAGCTATCGCATCTTGATCTCCATTGATAACCCGACATTATCGGCACAATCTTACATAGACTGTCGCTCGGCGTAATAGGTCTTAATCGCTGTGAATTCACTGGGAGTCAAAAGTCACAAGTGACGCCAAAAACAGACCAGCTTGGTTGGAGATTAACGTATGTTTAAAATTCCGCGGTTAAGTAAATTAATAGTTTTGCCACAAACTGCTGTAATTGGTCCGGGTGTTAATTGGGTTTATTTAGGTACTAGGTGAATTTTTCAGTGTCACTAGTTAGTATTAAGATCTAAAAGAGGTAAAACCCAACAAACACATTAAAGGATCATTTAAAAATTAGACCGTTTAGCTTTAATGAATTCATTAACAACAGACCAACATTGTGTTCAAAACGGTGTCAATAATTTTGGAGAAAAGGCTTAAATCTATATACAATGGTGTAGAGAATAAGAACCTCAAGTAGAACAGATTCTGATATACATATTTAACTAGTTTAACACCACCATACGTATGATGTTCCTGTCACAAGTCATGAGTTATGGTTCATGGTTTTTCTTTGCTTTGCGTTACATGTTTTGTTACATGTATATATAATATTCAGGTAAGAGCAGAATAAACGTTTTTATGGGGCGATTTAGAGCTTCCCACTTGGAGTGGTTTTCCACGTTGTTGAAGGCCTTGGGAGAACTCTAAAGTTGTAAATTCACTCTGTTTATGTCGTGGTTGAAGTGCAGTCTTTATGAATTTTCTCGTATCTTTTCATTTTTCTATTTATCTGTCACAAATACTTTAAACAATATAACGAAGATTTATAAATTGGACTGAATAAACAGATGCAACTTAGGAATCCCATTATTTACCAAGGAACAAGAGACAAATGTCCACCCTAACTTTATCACTATAGCCTATTCCGATTTCTTTCGTACTTGCAACAAACTATCGCTGATGTCGTTCACCTATTTCCGGAACCCGACACCAAGGAAACCGACAAAAGCATATTATTTTCTGTAGAAAAAAGATGTTAACTTATCCCGACGTCTAAAATAATATTAATACCTAATCCACATAACTACCATTGAACGTAAGTCCAAGTGTTCAACATAACATTAAAGATAAATTGTCTACTATTAAATTCAAGACAAATTGCCTACCATTTAAAATAAAGGCGAACTGCTCCCTATAACAAATACATATATATATAAACTATTGACTTTCTCCTCGTTTTATCAAAGTGAAGTGACGACAACCAATACTGATGAAACTGTCTTCCGTTGTCTGTCATAGCAACAGAGAGAATTTAAATTCTACTATTTTGTTATAGAAACCGAAGGCAACTCACTCCCGATGTTAACCTAATAAACTGCGATAAAACTGTTTCCGCTCTCTATTACAGAAAGTAAGGATAACACATACCTGATGTCTACCATAGAAAATGAGGACTTAATACTCATGATGTTGGGAAAAAAGATGAAAGCATTTTAAAGCCAGAGTCTACCATGTAAACTCAGGCAGACCAAAACATTCGCCTAATTCTATCATATAACTTGATGTACAAATAAAGTGAATAACAAAAAAATAGGAGATGTGGCATGATTGTCCATGACACAGCCACCAACCAAATGACAGTAAAATTTAAACATCTACAGTGAATAAACTCACTGCGATTTAAGCTGAGGCTAGCTCTTCAAAGTGGCGGTCATTAACATCATAATGCAACCTACTCCAAATGTCTGCTCTGCAAACCGAATTGAACAAACCGCCGTGTTTGACTAAGAAGTTCTAACAAAATATCAGTTTAAACCCAGCAGAAAAGGAGTAGAAAACAAAATGAATTCAGTATCCTAGAAAACCCTATATAAGTACGCTTAATATGTTTTGCTTCACACGTCATATTGTGTAACACTGAAATATATTCCTATATATTGTTTATATCTGTCAACTATTTGTCTTACGTGTGGCAACAACTGTTCCCCCTAAAGTTCAACTTCTACCTCACAAGTTTAAGTTATAAGTTATAAGTTCTGTGAAGTAGTACCCATTATTTGTACACGTTTAATTTGCCACGTGAAATTCTAAGGAAAATAGAGGAAGAGGTTCTAAACACTGAATTCACTACCCTGTTGTCTTATTTCTTGAGGATTTGTTTTTGTTTCTAGACATTATTCTGAAAATGAAATAAAACTCTTAATTCACACACAAAAAATTCTGTTGTGCACAGTTTTCGAAACCTTATATTTTTGTATAATTATGCCATAAATGATTAATGAATTTAAAATTAATAATTTATTATATTAGTACAAATTTCGTTATATATCTTCTCATTCAGTCTTGCAGTGATTGCACAGAAACTGCTCTCCCTTCCTAATTAATCAGAAACGGCCGCACAAAGTATTGCACTTAGTAGTTGTTCCTGCCGTCGGATTTGGATTCCAATTTCGGATTGTTTGAATTTGAGTGCCTTTTTGCTATGTTTTGATCTTTGAGATCCAATACTTTGATTCTAATGCTACTGATGAGAGGTAACACCTTGAAATGTACATATACCATACATAAATTCTACATATTTTTCAACATTGGTCATTTTGTATTTTAAAATCACTTGGTCGATACATATACCTCTGCTGGTGGATCATGTCCCCGAGTGTACTCACCAGCCCATTTGTCATACGTGTCTGAAATTAATCAAACATTTTTTTTGGAAATTTGCGACACTTGTTAAAACTCTATAATTCTGAAGCACTGAAAATACGGAAAGCCTTGAAAAGTATGCACTAAGTAGTCCCTGCCGTCGGATTTGGCTTCCCATTTTGATTTTATTTGGATTTGAGTGCTTCTTTTGCTATGATTGGGTTAGACTTCCAATCTCTGGTTCTAATACTACTGATGAGAGGTAACTCCTTGAAATATACCTATAGCAAACTAAAATTTTCCATATTTATTTCAACATTGGTAATTTTGTAAATGTAACTGAAAGTGGTGCAAGAAATCAAGTGTACCCAATGTTGGCATCTGTCGAACTGTGCCCATTTAGTAAAAGCAAGACACGGATTCTCGTGGATCTCCTTTTGGAGAAAATAACCAGCATACGTAACACTTTTTATCCTCATGATCACTTATTGCATTTTCATTCTCTGACTCGGTTCAGAGTCTTGGTAATTTGTTATTGTTTTCCTGTTTGCATGCTTTTCATATGTTTTCTTTCCAACTTTTTTCTGGGTGTTGATACCTCGTGCTAATCATTTCCTGGTGGTTTCCCTCACATTATCTCATGTCTCATACGTGCCACTTCAAATACAAAATATGTGGAATCGACATCTCAGTGGTTGTAATGGATGACTTGGAAGATACTATCCCCTGCAACAACTAAGGAAGGGATCTGATTCTTTTGTTTACCCTTCTCGTCAGCATTATAGAGGCTGATTTATATTTCAGGTCATACTTTTCAATGATGTGAGTTCATCAAGGTAGGAGTAAACATAATCGATGTTTCCGGCAATAGCTCCCCGTATTACGAATGCCAAGCTGTCCCTGGGTTTAACTAATTTTATATCGGCATCCCATCTAGACATATTGTATTGATACCATCGAAATGTAAGTCGATGTTTCTTTTCCTCAGTATCAAAGCATAATCACAGGATCCCAATTACGGGAACCAGTCCAGTATCCACAAATGTAGGCCATAAAGAAAAGCCAGGTTATCTTCTTCTGGTGCTCTGAAAACCTTATTGTAAGGCCTTTGATAATGAGTTTTTTTCATAGGGTAATGATGATACTGAATGCCTTTTAGGTATTTTTGGCATACTGGAGAGCACTTGGCTCTTGGACATTGAGTAAAAAGTACATAATCTATCCTTTAACCTGATCCGGAAGTGAATAAATGACCCCATCATCCATCTAAACACCAGAGATCTCCTAAATGCTGGAAAAGGCCATTCAAGATTCAAGTCAGAGAACTGTGAATCAAAAAGGAATGTGATAGTGCAACAAAATGTTCTATTGAAACATTGTAAAATCAGCAACCCAGATTTTGTTACCATTGAACCTTATGAAAAAAGGGGGATGCTTACCTTCTGGACCATCTGATTCCACTCCTGTTTTGTAAAGCAGTTCGTGGTTTTACAAGCCTTTGTTTCTTTTGTTTTCGTTTTATCTTTTAGTTTGTTTCAAATTTGTCTTGTCTCTTTAGACTATGCACTTTTGATCTATCATTTGAGTACATGAAACCGGTAATTTTCAACACTGAATAATATTTTTTAGGCCTCAATTTTAAAAAGAGCTTTTTCGATCCAGAAAAAAAAGAATTATGTTGCACATTATAAGTATCAAAACCTTTCGTACGAATTCTAGCGTCGGACGAATTGGGTTACCGACGATATTCCTAAAGTATTCAAAAGGCACGGACAAAAAAGTTCTCAGTTTTCATATCTGTGATGTTCAAAGAAATTTCGGTTTTTTACATACATGTATTGTACTTGCCACATTAAATAATTTCTTTCCTGAACTTGGAGTGTATATAGGATTAATAGGGAAATTAGTTATAATAAGCTTTTTTGGTCATCCTAGGCCTGTTATTTACAAAACAAGTAAGCTTTTGTAAGTCATCATCTGTCATTGTCAGAAATTTTAAAGACTGAGATCATTTTTGTAATCATTTTATCGAATTTAAGTAGTCTTTTAATATACAAAGAATTATAGTTTGCGGCCATGTTTGTTCTTACTGTCTGATTAAAGTCATGTATTGTTACCCAAATAAATATTTTTATTGTAATTTATAATAATAATTGTTATTATTAATTATAATTATTACATTGTTTAGTCATTATTATTATTGTTATAAGTATCATTTTTGATAAATTATTTTAAGCAAAAAGGGATGCAACCTTTTTTAACTCATATGAATTAAAGATATCGGGTAAGTGTAGAGGATATCTCACCACATCCCAATAACACGTGATCGAAATTTCAAAATCTAAAAAGTTCTTTCCAGGCATTAAACTTTCTTGGTTCAAACTCTATATATATATGATGAGCTTATCTGCGTACTTATCAAATCAATTGACAAATATTGAAGTCAACTATATCATATTCAGTCAAAGTTGTATTGAGAGGTAACAAAAAGGAATCATTTAAGACAAGTGATCAATTAAATACAGTTTATTCTTGAGAAAATCTGAAGGATGGATATAGAAAAGCTGACCTAAATAGAGTTTATTGCATAGGCACTTTTGACTGTAAATTAATATAAGTTCTGGTCCATTCCCGTCAGTCAACTTACAATGATTGTAACTTTAGTAGTTTTGCATTGTTAAAAGCGTTGCAAAGAAATATTTTCAGAACCTATCCTAAAATATATCACTTGAAAAAAATATGAGGTCGCTTTTTTCTAACTCAGTTTGATACAAAAGATTTCTATGGTATAAAATGGCTTAGAACAACACTGCCATCAACAACAGAATGTTTAGTACATTATCGAGATTTACTGCAAAGTTTTGATGAAGATTTTAAATCCAATGTTTGATGTTAGGATGATTATTTGCCCTTATCAAATAATCACGGATAGATTTTGAGCCAAAAGAACCCCGGGAAATAATTTTCATCCAATACACGGCGATGTTTTCATATCGAGGGACCAAGGTCATACCATTCTGCCCAAGAATAAAATCAAGCTGATTCAATTCAGGCAAAGATCGTAGCCAACTACTACATGCTTTTTATTTCTTGTTCCACCATTCAGAGCGAAATTTAATGGTGCATTTCTGTAGAAAAATTACAATCGTATTAACTAAAGTTTGTTGATATAACGTACTGATGCTTGTCGCAATTTTTTTAAATATAAATAATTTGCTGATGTACAACTAACTCAGAACCGAATTCCAAATAGAGTGTTCATCCGCGACGATCTATTAAATTAGAACATGTTAAACGATGACAGCGCACATAAATGGTTTAAATTTAATACAATATATGCAAGTTGTTTTTAGGTTCCTTCCAAGCTTTAATAGAATAAAGAGTTCTGAGCTAATCTAATGTTCTTACAGTTTTGTTACAATCATTTTGATTTTTTCAGTCATGAATTTTGTGCCTGAACTTAAGATTAAAGCTCCGCTCGGGATTTGCTACTAACCAGTTCGGTTCCCTATTGGTCTTGTTTAAAGCATATCTTTTCAGTTACTATGTTTTCTTGATGTCTTACTCTCTCGACAATCTATTATGATTTGTTCTTTAACTGAAATTTTATTTATAAATCCGCCAATCAAAAGTATAGAATTTAAACCAAAATTATTACTAATTCTTTAACTTGGCAAATTTAGGAAAATTGAATGTAATAACATGTATTTGATGTTACAATTTCTTTACAATATAATATAAGGTGAAATAACAAATATTGATATATGTGTAAAAAATTTCATTATGATTTTTTTTACAAAATGTATTCAAATGTCGCAAATTATCAGCAATAATCAAATAATTAAAGTTTTTCAATTCAAAAATTAATATAGAACTGTAATATATTTCGTGTTATGTCAAAGTTATTTGTCTTGGATAAAGTAGAGATATCGTGACAATTTTTTTTTAAAATAAATGACCTGCAAAACCGCTATTAAACTGCCGAGATAGGAATCATGCCAAGGTCTCTCTGCATTTTAATTTGATTAAGAGAAGATTAGCAGTTTAATCATTTAACCTAGGTGTTGATTGCCAATGAAGGATTAATCTGTTCAACTTGGCACTTCTTTTGTCCATGATAGATCGTTTACACGGCTAGCTAACTTCCTCTTTTGTTTCTCCCTAAGCAATTATACACCATTTTGACTAAACCTATCAACAGCTTTTATAAAATATGATCTAACATCATTAAATGTTCTGGACCAAATTGTACAAACAATTCCAAGTTTGATATCTGATTTGGCTGTAAGGAATAATCTGTAATTCACAAATTAGCACCATATCATTTTAATGGTGTTCAATGACCCTTACAATTTATCAAGTCAAAGCATCATATTGGGAACACCAAGCACATTGCAAATTCATTTGGGATATGTAGATATTTGGCAAATCTTACGGTTGTTTCCACAAGCCAACAAAAATGGCTTTTTGAAATGAATGGGTTACGCTGCGTTTCTCTTAATCTTTTATCTTTATTGTTCAAACCTATTGAATATTTTATTGGATTGCAGTTAATTGATAACTATTTAGTCTTATATCGCAGTTTTCTGCTAAATATCTATTTTTAATTGTGGGTTGCAATATTTCTTTCATGCATATATCTGAATCTGGTTTTTTTTTCAACTTCTGAATTTTTTAACTTCACTGTGAGTGTCACAAAAGACAATTTTAACAACTTGACATAAATCTTCATTATTTGTAAAGCTTAATTTTTTTTTATTAAAACAATTAAAATTACTTTATTTCAGTTGATGAATGACCCGACGAATTATAATTCAACAGAGCAACACAGATACGTTGAAAACAAACATGAAAATGGACAATATGAACCAATACAAAATGGGGTCCAATAAGTAAATAATTTTAAAAATGTATTGTAACTATAGGAACGGTTCTAGTCTAAGTAACTCTCAACTTTTCCAAATTCATTTTGACAAAAACTCTTTCAATACCATAGGATTTTTATGTTAAACGCAACAGTTCTCTATAGGCATATAAATCAAAAAGATGAATGGTTTTTGACTTTAACTATCTACAAGTAGACGGACTACCTATAGTCTCCGTTAGAGATATGATATGATAGCCCATGATACACCTGAAGAAGTTCCACTGTAAATGTTCGTCTATCTGTAGGTGTTGATATAAACTGTCTGATTAATTACTTATATTATCCGGGCGTTTAAACACGAAAACATTCTTAAACGTTTGAATAATTGTTATTAAACGGTTTTGAAGGTTCATTCCATTATTCGTATGATAATGGCCATTGCATTTCAAAATAGAGGTAGGTCAACGGCAGTAATAAGACCCTGTGAATTGAAATGATAAATTGGTTATCTGAATATAATATGACATTTCATGCTAAAAATAGTCTTATATTTCCAAAAATAATACCGGACATATTGAAAATGAAAATCCCCGAGTAAATACACTAATATACTTTTGTCAATAATCATTTGTCTATTTCTTGTTGTTGCAATTTGAGTATCATTTCTTGCTATCTATAGATGTTCCTTTCAAAACAACATTTTCCGCATTTATGCCATATTACAACCTTATGGCTTCTTTTTTCCGTGTCTGTATATTTTTAATTTGCTCAAATGTAATGCATCCTTGGACTACTTGCAGTTGCAGTATTCGTGTATTTCATGATTTTGCAACTCCTGTAGATTAAAAACATTGTTAATTTCTAGTCTGATCACAAAGTTACTGTAATGGTAGACTCCTGTGCGTAATTCCCTATTTTCCAATATTTGACCCCGAGCATATCTGATGAAAGTTAATCCAGAAAAGCGCTTCATACGCAGTGTAATTAAGGAGTTTGTATTCGTTGTATTTCCTTTTTGTCTACAATCTGTTTGATAAAACAAAGAAATGCAAAACATTTTTTTAAAAACGTGTTTCGTGCCCAACGAAAATTTAGTAAACTAAAGGCAGCATCTTAACTATACATTATGCATTATACAATCCAGAAAAGATGAGGATTGTTTCTTTCTGGCAAATATTTCTTTCTGGCAAATATTCCATATTCTTTCTTTTAAATAAACAAAGTCTACATGTATTGTCATCCTTAATTTCGATACCTTTATAGCTGCTAACGAATAAGAAAAAAATGATGGTATTTGAAAAGGTATCTTTAATGGCAATTTCTTTAATAGATGTAAATGTTGTTGTCAACATATCCAGAAAGATAACCATTTTATGTGATCACCGCAGATTATTGTAAACCAATTCTTCCGACTTAGCGGTTTCTGTCTGCCCCTTTGGTATCTTCGAATTCCTTTTTTCATCAATGAAAATTAATTTCTAATGTATTCAAATATACAGGAATTCCTGTTCCGTTTCGTATAAACTATTCATAGCGACAAAAAATAAATAATAAAAATTAATAATAAATAACCAAAACAATATGTATATATATCTTACGAGAACCTGATTTAGCTGTAAATGATAAATATGCCCACATATATAAATTCAAGAAGTAGATTACTGTACAGCAGGAAATAGGAAAACAACAATGAATACTTATCCCTTATTATTCAGTGGAGGATTCAGATGGGTGCTGAAGTGGCGTTCGCCTCACCCCTATAAATAAAATCAAAACATGAATTTCCTTCAGTTTGTTGATAATGCCTAAAATTTCGCTTTATATCCATGCATGTGATTAATTAAATTAATTGTTTTAATCAAATTTAATTTTAATGTACACATGCAATAATGAGTTTAATTTTGCATCGATCTGAGTAACCCGAATCACAGGTGCAGGACGCGTAATAAAAAATATACTAAATATACTAAATACACTAACAAGGTAATGAACTTCAAAAATGGCTGAACACGACAGGGTGGTGTTTTTTTCGAATCCTGCGTTAAAA
>JAULBM010332908.1:0-22953 GCA_032357055.1 Geukensia granosissima
TAGATCACCCAAAATCAATCCCAACCTGTATTTTATATAGGGTATCATTGTGCTAAAATTTGAAATGGATCCAAATAATAGAACTAAAGCTCGGAACGGAACGGAAACCAAACTGGAAACCAAACTGTCTACGGACGACGCTGACGCCGACACCGACGCCGATATGCCAATAACATAATACGACCACAAAAGTTTTGCGGTTGTATAACAACCGATCGCAACGACTACCATTCGTCCCATAAAAAACTTATAAAACTTATATAAAGTTTGTTTTCAAAGGAAAAGATAGAAAATGTGAAACCAACCGATGACGGTCGCAGTGCTAAAAATTACATAGCCTTCAATGTTATTTTACCTATAATGTAATAAAAAATATTAGTATAACATTTAATTATTTTACCTTGACGCTTTTCCATCTTCATCTATGGGTATATCTCTGCTGAAAACACCTTGTCTTGCCCGAATGGAGGCACCAAAATTGTGCTCAAATATAGATTCCTCTGGCTCAACTTCCTTGTTTTCATCTCGCGTGTTGTAGAAATCATTTCTTTTTAAAGTAGCAGACGTTACTCTTCTGGCAAGAAACTTTGGTCTTGGTGGAATAACAGGCAAACCTTCAAATGAATAAAAATTTCTAGTAAATGAAAGTATGAGGGTTTTCCTCAAGAACACCAGTTGAAGATTAGTCCAGTGTAGAAGACCCATGTGGGAGATCAGAAGTGCATAGTCCACATGTACAGAGACGAGACAAATTTGAAACAAACAAAAAGATAAAACGAAAACAAAAGGAACAAATGTATGGAATCCACGAACGCCTTTACAAAACAGGAGTGGGATTAGGTGCTCATGAAGGGTAAGCGTTCCCTGTCTTGCCCACAGTTCTTCTTTTAAAAAAATCAATTATTCTTAATCATAAACATTAGCGATATTGCTGCACATCTGAGAAGAGCATACACGATAAAGGGACCGATCATTATTCATCTCTAGGGGTGGGCCGGCAAATTGAAAAACGATCCGGTAAAAAATAACTAACCCCCCTTTTCCAAACACAGAAAAATTCTCAACCCTCCCTCTCTCAAGTACCGAAAAAAACATCTTTGCATTTTGCATAAAAAGCTTTATTACACAAGACATTTAATATTTGTAAAATTCTAGATATGGCACAGTACATGTGTAAATGATTTTTCTTTACGAAAAATCATGACCGCCCCCTCATCAATTAGTCAAAAAATACATACCCCCCTTCATGTACTGCTATTTTTTCTTTGACCCCCTACTTATTTGCCAGCCCACCCCCTGAAATAAATAATGACCGGTAAACTTAAAATTATTCAGCTCTAGAAAGAAACCATCACACTTTTCCTATCAGGTTCATATAACATTGTAGCACTTGAATGCGCGAGAAAAAATGTTTTACAATGCATTAACATATTGGAGTTTTGGAGATGAAAAGTCTAAATATACAAACTAAAATTCTAGTATTTTCAAATCAACAAAAACTCATAAAATAAGGACAAATGGATGAAGATTTAAGTATAAAGTATATCCAACGGGTATACGATTAGGTATAATGAGAGTAAATTGTCAAGCCAAACAGTCATGCCATATATATCAATAGGATATTTTCGAACCTTTGACATCACTGAACATTGTCATTGATTGTTCGGGCGTTAACCATATCTGTAATTTAAATTTGATTGGTTTCTATTACAACATGTTATCAAAATTTTACTAAAATTTCTGTACTGCTGGCAATTGGCTAGATACTTTCTAAACAAGAAAAAAAAGGAACGCAATATTGCACTAATCAAAGTACCGTAGTACTGCTAGTAATAGCCTTCTTTCCTGCTTAAATGATAGAAAGTTACATGTAGATATGAATTCGAAGTCTAAAGTCTATCTGTTGATAAAGTTTAATTACCATACTTTAAATAGCTTTTTCTGCGTGTTGCGTATAAATTGTAACATTGAGCTAAATAGAAGAAATATAGATTTGAGCTCAAAATCGTTTCCGTTGAACTTTTGACTTAAAGTCTACATAGAGCTATTGTGTGAAAGAACAATAACTATTGTCCAATCTAAACGGAAGGGTAGCTCACTGGTATTTTGGGTCGAAATTCCGTTCGAAAATGTTGTGAAATGGGTGTGATTGAAGGCAAATTGATTGTATTTACCTACCGAAAAATAAATCCAAATTCGAGTTTGATGAAGATCATTACAGGCAAATGAAACACATTGGGTATTGTAACGAAAAATCTGGTGGAGTGACCATTTTTGAAATAGTTTGGGATTAATTTATTTGGTAACTCAATCATAAAATATAAGAATCGTTATATTGTTTATTGCTTTTATATGTTTCTGATATTTATATAGACGGAGCAATATGTAAAATGCATTCATATAGATAAAAAGCATAAATATTTAATAAAAAATTATCTATTTTTTTTTGCAATTTACATGTGGTGACCTATATAACTATACAATTATTAATATGTGTCAGCTGGCATAAAATGTTTACAAGTTTACATACTAATGCACAACTTGTATCTATTTGCAATTGAAAGACTCAAAAACTGGATATTTGTTTAATGACCGAATCTGCGAATTTAAGACAAATTATATAATGATGATTAAGAACAAATTCACTAAGTTTCGAGATTTCTTGTATAGATCTCAGATTCACACACTGCAGTTAATTTGTGGAATTTCAAGAGAAAGACAACAACTAATAAAGTATATGGTACCTCTTATAACTTTGACCTCAGTACTTTGATTAAATCTGATACCTTGAATTCTGTCTTGAACGTTACCATCAAGTTGTGTAGTTTGTTTTTCTAATATACGTTGTTGGTCATCCGTCTATAAAATGTTTCGAAATAAACAAATTTACCAGACAAGCAAATAATAAAGCAATTTAAATTAACAAAAAGAACTAAAACAGCCTGCTCAGCACAAAACAATTTACATCACAATGGTTACCATTCATGAGCACCTGATCACACTTCTGTTTTGTAATGCAGTCTTTGTTCTTTCTGTTTTCGTTTTATCTTTAGTTTGTTTCAAATTTGTCTTGTCTCTTTTGACTATGCACTTCTGATCTCTCACATAGGTATTCTATACCGGACCTGTTAATATATTTAAGGTACGTTTGGTCTTGGTGAATTTATATTAAGAATGAGGACCGTATCTTTGAGCAGAACTTCAAATGTTAAGCAAAGTTCTTTATACGGCTATAATTTGCTGACTCTAAAAAGTATCTGAAGAGAATGAAAATAAAATCCAAAAAAGGTAATCAATTTCGTTACACATTCTTTACATCAGAGGTATACACTACTATTGCAACATATTGTTGACGAGTTCAAAGTAGTGCTTGATAAAGAATTGTATATTTTCCATCTCTCGTCTTTAAAACATGTACATCTGACATAAACTTAAAATGTCTTTTTCTGTTATAAAGAAATAGCAAGATATCAAATTTACCTTATCTGAAAAATTATCTCCTGGAAATGCACGTTTCCTGACAGACCTGGCGAATTTAGATCCTGCTCTTGCATGCTGGGCACAATAAAATTTCACTGCAATAAAAATAATGGCATACTAACAACATGTCCATTTACAAGATATTATCTCATGGGGACCTCATCAGAGTTGCGTAAATAAAAAATTTTAAGAAAGATAAATAAAATGAATAAAAAATACACAAACAAAATTAAGAGTTAGGATATCTATCAAATTTAATTTAAAGTCGCGGAAGCGAGATATAAGTATTACTCCAAGGTGGCAGCGGTGTAAAATTTTTTGTAACCTTTATATCTCTGAAACTATTTGGCGAAGGTGCACTAAATTTCCTGCGCAGAAAGTCTATGATATGAACTTGCCGACCAGTCATAAGTTATTTGACCTGGACCTAATTTTCATGGTTCAATCAATTTGTAAATAGTTGAACGAATCATGAAAAATTGAAAATTAATGTGATTGGGTCGGTTTGCCAGAAAGTACACAAGGTGCGTCAACGTGAAGAAAGTTTTTGTACTTTGGGAATCGAATTTTATTATTTGTTTAAATGTTCAAATCCAAATATTGTTCATTTGAGAAATTCTTATATACCAAATTATTTAAAAAATAACCATACAGAACACAAGTTTAAAGGTATCCTATTTTACCTTAATGTTAAGGTTTTGAACAACTTAGCGATATTTCTCAAAGAAATAAACAAGTATTTATAATTGTCAACTCACCTTTGATATTATGTATGTATTTCTATATACATAATGATAAGAATATATGACTTTATTTGCGATAACGCAACAATGAATACGTTTGTATAAAAATGTTTGATATGTAGGTCAGGTGTACTTGATTATTTATCTATGTGTGTTTTATGTATAATCTATCACTTCTATTAATGTTCGTCATTATAAATTATGTATTTCATGTCTGCCTCTTGTTACAGTGTAAACTGTCCGAGAGTATTAATAAATTCTTGAAATCTTAAAACAATATTTGGTGTGCTTATTCATTCTTATATGTGCATATCGGTCAGGCTTAATAAAGTGTCCTTTTGTTGTAACTACCTATCAAAGGCGAAACAATATTTAATGTGTTTATTCATTCATTTCATCTTCTTATGTCTCATAGTTCCTGAGATAATCTTTGACATTATTTCCATACGTACGTACGTGAGACGAACAGCAAAACACGATCCAAGCGCTATTGCTTAGAGCGGTGATAATACTGATCACCAAAAGCTGGAACTTGTTAATATGGATCAGAAATATTTGGTGGAGGTTCACACTAGCTTTACAAGTTATTCACCCTGATATGACTAAAACCTGATTGGAAAATGGACAATGGGTGGGTGTCTATAGAGTTTACCTTCTGGACCACTCTAGTCCCAACGAGTTTTCGGTAGGGTCCGCATTGTTCGTTGTTGTAAGTTTACTTTAAATTTAAATGTACACAAAGTCTCATGCTCCGTTGTGTTCATGTTTTCGAGATTGCCTTGTGTGTCGACTTGTCCTCTTTTGTCTGGCCCTTCGGTTTTCTTTCGCATCCTCCTTAAACCAATTTAGTTTCTTATATTTTCAGCAATTGAACAAAACTACATTAATTGGGTATGAATATTGTAAACCATTGCCCCAAAAAGGCTTCTTGACTCTATAATTATTAATATTCAAATCGCAGTGACATTTTTTCTTTTCATACATCCACGATGGCAGAAATGAAATGGTTTTCCATGCTAAATGTTTTCAAAATAAAGAGTTCCTTCTTACAAACCTTTACTTCTCACAAGATGTTTTAATCAGATATAAAAATTGCTTACCTTTGCCAAAAAATGGCTTTTTGATTCTATAATTATTGAGATTCAATTCACATTGACATTTTTCACACTTCAAACATCCACGATGGCAGAAATGGTTTTCCACACTTATTCTTTCCAAAATGAACAGTTCCTTCTTACAAATGTAACACTTGTCACTAGATGCATTTCGTTCTTCCTAAAAAGCCATTCAAAAGCATGAGATCCTTTACAAACTAAGTATACAAATTCCTTTACAAGACGTTACTACATTTATATATATTGTGCATTAAGTTTGGCCAATTATTTATCTTATGTGTTATTGCCGGAATAATTAATGGAAAAATACAAATTTTTATTCATAGATTCATCTCCGCATATAAAAAGAGAAATAACCTGTATTAAAGCATTAATTATTGTAAAATGCAGATTGGTTTGAGACGAGTAGGCGGTTTTAGTGTAGATTTACATTTTAAGAATGACTAACAAACTTCCTTAAATCAATTTATTTTAGGCAAAATAGGCGACATATAAGAGATAAGAGAATAATATCCGATCCGACTTCCCCATCTTGTCAAAAAATATGTCAAAATGATTGTCTGCTTATTATTAGTAAAGATCATCTGTAAAGCCTTAATCTATATCATATATCAAAATTGATATACCAAATAAATCCTTCTCTACAAATTTTTAACAGGCTTATATATCCTTGTTGATTGTTGTCTGAATTTAAAATGAAATAGTTTCAGGGTGAGAATGGGTGATTTTATTGCAAAATTAAACCTTTCCTACAAATTTTAAACAGGCTTATCCATCCTTGGTGATAGTTGTCTGGAGATAAAATGAAATGGTGTCAGTGTGAGAATTGGCGATTTTATTGAAACTCATAATTATGTACACCGACAACGTATTGTAAAGAATATTTTCATTTACCTCGTGTACTCGATTTGGAACTTGTGGTAAATCATCAGTTTTGTCGATTTCCATTTTAGTATTTTCCATACTGCCACGGTAATCCTTTATTTGAACATCCCCCATTATGTCACTTTCTGGGAGTTTTTCATGTTTGAACGTCTGATAAAACTGATAAATGTATGTTGCCATCTCAGTTTCGTTCTGTGCGGAACAGGTTACCATTTCTGATACGACCATAATAGGACTTATTCCTAGTTCCCTCTCTGCTATTCCAACCACAAGATTCATAGTCTTAGTGGGACTTTTCCGGTCCAATTTTTGTAATTTTCTAAAGCAAAAACGTTACAGTCTTCACATTTTTTAAATGAATGAAAAACTCCAATAAAACAAAGCTGTTGTGGTTAAAAAACCTTTGTTGTATAATGAGAACATATCAATTTGTGTGTATGTCTACAAATTTTGACAACTCTGGTCACAAACATCAGTTATTAAAAACAAATAAACGTAACATTGCGCTTAGTTACTTATTCATTATAGTGTTATCGAAGTGTGGTTCTATCACCTGCTAACAACACTCATAAAATGGCAATGCATGAGAAATACAAACATGTCATGTATGACCTTAATAACTCTCTTTTCTTTGAATTTCAGCAGATTAGTCAAAGACACTTACATTAGATGTGGACGGAAGGAGTGTATAAGTGCACCGAGCTCACATCCACTCTGCCACGATGTCGTAAGATCGTTAACAGTTATTTTATATCTTTTCAGCACTTTCTGACACCATTCTAACAGCACAGATGAATCCATTTCATCGCCTGCTAAGTAAATATTAACATTGTATAAACTTGGCAGTTTTCGGTTTTAAGCATTAGCCATGCCATGCTATTGCGATTAAAATCTAGCGAAAGATATTGAAAAGGATAATATTAAGGAAAACAAAACCTCCCGCCTGGACGGGCTTGACCAACGGTCAGAACTGCAATCACTTCCTAACACTAATATATAGAAGTGATATTTACATTCTATATCATTTTGACAATCAAAGTATGAATAATAGGAAAGCGATCGCAATCCACTTATCCACTTCGCCTTTGCAAATTTAACATGTTTAACATGTCATAGTTAGCCTCATTGACTAAAGACACAAATGTTAATATTATTTTAATAATAAAATGAAAAAAAGAAATACAAGTCCACCAATGGTGCACAAACATGGCAAAATTTGTATGCTATATACGTATTTCAAAAAGTAGTCTCTCTCTTCAGAAGCACCAGAACGAAATTCTAGTCAAGTAAACATTTCAGTGTACATAAACCATCTGTTTATTTATTAAAATTACATCTTCCTTGTAAGTTTCTTATTGGCTGTTCCCATGATGGACACTTTTGACATTAGAATTTCAATTTCTGTGTTGAACCGAAATTTGTGATGTCTGCTGTTTCAATTTAAAAGTATTGTGTTTTTTGGTTTATAATTACCCCCATCCCAGCAGAGGTATCATTCGCGGTAGTTTATATATAATCAGATAAAAGGTTGATTGATTCCTTGCGGAAAATAAATGCCACCAGATACGCAGCAATGAATATCCGAGATAATTCCGAAAAAAGTTGTCATTTTCCATATTTGCCAGAATGACGTGACTTATAATGTGTTTTGGAATCCACTGGTAGGCATATCTTATCATTTTGAATATAAACTTGATTGTTAAACATACAGCCTTCAGTTTAATTAGCAACCACTCGTGTGTCTGTGCTAATCACAGGTAGCTATAAATACAGACTGCACAAAAAGGCAATGTGAATTTCCTATTAACATACAGCAAGTGGAAGAACACAAGTGAATGCATGACCCTTTTTAAAAAAAAATACCATATGTAGCATTCCAGAAGCATGCTACATGTTCGTCTGTTTAATATCTTTGATTGTGACGTCAGTCAATCCGTCTACATTGATGACAATAAAAATGTAAAAATTTCTTCTCGGGAAACAGCTGAAATTACCACACTGCGAACTTGCATTGCTAAGCTAAGTCAAGCTCTTTTTATAAAAAAGGGCAACATGTGTTGGCAAGTCGACTCCCTTTTCCGAAAGTCTTAATTCGCCTCTGAATCTATAGCATTACTTCAGAAAAATTGCATACATGTAATAATGTCAATCGAAGTCGAAAGAACACATTTTTTCATCAATATCCACGTAATAAATTTTGAGTTCTAATATCCTGTTTTCTTCAATTTTAAACACGAAAAATCCACAACATCAGATATCCATTGTCAACTTACTGGAAGTAAGGTATTTAATTTAATATTCTAGTATAAGCTTATGTTTTGCCTTCCCATATGAATTCGAAAAACACATTCTATACAAATATAATACCTTTTTTGTCTGCCACTAATATGAAAAGGATAAGGAAATCCCATCTTTCAAACAGTTCATGATACAAAAAATGGTCAGAAAACAGTTTTTATAGAACTTTTACTCAAAATGAAAATATTAAAGTTGTAATAACAGCGTTTGTAAGTAAAACTGTGAACAGGTGTCAAAGTGTCAAATTTTGCACAAAAATGTACGACAAAATGTATAACATTGACATTTAAACACATTCAATAGAAGTATTCATTACTAACTAAAACAAAAACGACTTGAAGGTTTACCCTCTTAAACTTAGTTCATTTTGTCATACTTTGGGACAAAACTTGATATTTGTGTACCTGTTCACAATTTTATACCACGAAACGACGAGGTAAAAAATCTAACATCTTGAGAAAAATATTAAGGTCAATTCTTACCTTGTTTGGATTTTTTTACTGCTGGCACTTCAACATCATCAAGTAATTCATCTTTTATATTATCGTAAAACTGTGTTGCCTTTTCTTTACTTACAGCTTTCAGATTGACTGACTGATACCTGAAATCAACATATCAAAGACCTCAAAAGGGTATCAACAAATCATACAATATTAGTTCTTCGATAATATTTGGATTGACTTTCTAATTTTTTATTCTAATGCTGTGGATAAGAGGCCTACTCATTCTGATATGTAAACAGCTAATGAATTTCACAAAAGTGAAACAATATTTTTCTTATGATTAAGGTGTTTATCCGTTTCTTGCGTGAACTGATATTTAATGTATATAACGATAATTAAAAACTAATCACTGAGTGATCAAGCAGATACACGCATTTGATTGGCCTATCCTATGATTAGAAAAATTTTTGGGACATTTCTATTGGCCAGTTTGGTAAAATCTCGCCCTTCGAGATCCTCGTTTTTTTTTCCGCGCGTACATTCCAACAATATATAGGCCATACGAAATAAAACTAATCATAAGAGAAACAAATTTCACAATTCGTAGGAGGTGTATATCGCTTATCAGATCTATTTAATATCAAATAATAATAAACTCACCAGAGGCTCGTTTAATATTTATTTTGAAATTAAATAATTCAAGTTGATAACGTGTTCCCACTCGTTGCGAAAACTATATGTATCTTTTCTACTAATTTTAAGCTATATAGCATACTAAACATTTAGTTTATTAGTACCTTGATTTAGGATCGATTGTATAGTCACTATACTTCTTTTTGATATTATCTTCAGTTGTTTGTGACAAAAGCTTATAAATACTTTCTCTCTCAGCAATGATGTCCAAATCAATGGGTTTATCCTTCTTTGTTATCCATTTCTTGATCATCCATGCTGCATCCATTGCTCCAAGAAAACCCCGTGCACATCCGGTTCCTTGTGGCCAAAATGGCTGCATACAGGTAAAGGCAGATTTAGATTTCAATTATGACAGGCATAATTATTTTGGCATGTTCAATCATGTCTTCTCGAGACGTAGAATAATTAAAAGTAGTTAAATACAATATCCAAGTATTTATTTTAAGCTAGTTGGTGGCGACATAATACAAATTACTTAAAAATAACTGACATTGACTTAGTCCTTCAATGAACTATCCTTTTATAATAAGTCGCAATGATAATTTTACCTTTGAATTATTTAAAAGATAATTAGTGCATGGAAACCAAAGAAATTACAGGGATATTATGCAGAAAATTACTTACCTCCAGCAAACTATCACCAACAAGAGCAATTAACAGTTTTTTTCCGTTCCTGTCGATTACACGTGAAGCATTTACAGCCTCAAATTTAGAAGAAAAATCCAGCATGGCAACGTCTTCACCACCATGTGAATTTTTAGCAAATTCTAATCCCGCCATCGCATTGTTGGTACAAAAGTTTGCAGTGTCTCTAACATATGAAAGTAAAGCTGGAATATGGATGTTGGTTTTCTGCATCAAGCCTGTTGCGTTAGAGAAATCATCTTTAAAGACACCTCGTTTCAATAAACTTGATTTTGTCGCCGTCATAACAAAATAATGAGTCTCATCTCGATAGTACACAAAGTTTTCGAGCTGAATGCCATTTTTCTGGAGATCTTTAAATAGTTTTTGATGGAAATGTTTTGCTACTCCACCTATTTCTTTTACTTTCATTTCCTGTGGTGTACCGGAGTTGACAAAATTTGCTGTAATTGCTATTGAAAGTTTCCCTCTAAATTCCTTTCTATCAAATCCTGAAATAAAACATATCATCAAATAATACATATAATCTATATTGTCTTGATGCAATGACTGATTTATATTGAAGTTAAGTAAGCACAATTTTCATGTTCTTACCATGAAATAGTGTTACATTACTTTCTTTTCATAGTTCCAGGAACAAGATTTGAATAGGAACAATTTTCCGTTTTCTTATTGTACTTATTCAAGGAATGCAAGCTTTAAGCTACTAGGCCCGGATTGATATAACTGATGCAAACTTTCTGACATTTTATTTTAATTTATTTACGCTGTCTGAATATAGTTAAACAGAAATATAATAATACTTCAGTATGTATTTTCTATTTATAAAATGTGGAGAATTTTAATGCTATACAAAATTACCTATGTTGAATGAATATTGAAAATTTTGGTATGCTATATGTACCCTTCAAAGAGTAAACTCTCGTCCATAGCATTGGAACCGTAACATAGAAAGTCTAAGATCCAAACATAGTAAAAGACACACTAATACAAATAAATCGAAAAAGGGAAACCAAATCCGACGGCAAGTACAACTAAGTGCAATACATTTCGAAGACTTTCCGTATTTTCAGTGCCTAAGAATTTTAGCAAATGCAGCAAATTTCTGTAAAACATTGTTTGATAAGTTTTATGTAAGACAAGTCTGACAACTAGGCTGATGAATACCCACGAGGACCAGTGTTCCATCAGCAGAGGCATCGACCCAGTGGTTTTAAAAAAACAGAATTACCAATTTTGAATAAATATGGAAAATTTTTGTAAGCTATATGCACATTTCAATAAGTTACCTCTCATTAGTAGCATTAGAACCGAAACAAATAAATTAAAAGATCTAAACATAGTAAAAGAAGCACTGAATTCCAAACAATCTCATCCTCAAATTATTTTCCGTCTATTTCAGGTGAACAGTCAAAAGATTTCCACACAGTTACATGTAATAGTGCCATAATCAATTTTCAGTTTTTGCGGACTTTTGGGCTAGATTTATTTGATACATCTGATCGTATTCATTTGTCGTCATAAGTTAGGTAGTTTTATTGTTCAAAAATCACATGAAATTAGTGAAGTGAGAGTATTTCGGAATAATAAAACATTTTTGTACTGGCAACGGGGTTTTGGTATTACCTCCACCTCCGCTCAATAAGAGTTAATTATTAAGGTCTGTATTTGAATAATCATGCATCAAGTGTTTTTTTAGGTATATCGATTATGAAAAAGCACATATATACACTATAGAATTAAAGACTTTTAATGAGGCCATACATGGATTTATTGACCTAAGAAATGTATATTGACGGAAGACCGAAGGTAATTTTGTATTTTGAAAACACTGGGTCGATGTCTCTGCTGGTGGACCAGGAGTTCCCGTGGGTATTCACCAAGTCACACTTGTCCGACATGAAATTTATCAAATAATGTCGTTCAGAAATTTGCTGTATTTGTTAAAATTCAACAACGCTAAAAATACGGAAAAGCCTCGAAAAGTATTGCACTTAGTAGTTATCCCTGTCGTCGGATTTCGATTTGTTGGTATTTGAAATCTTCTATTGCCATGTTTGGATCTTGAAGTTCCTATGTTTTGGTTCTAATGCCACTGATGAGAGGTTACTCCTTGAAATGTACAAATAGCATACAAAAATTCTCTATATTTATTCAAAATTGGTAATTTTGTATATTAATCCGAAATGAAAAAAATAAACAGGACTTTGCTCTGACAGTACAAGCATTTTGTTAAGGTTACTGATCCTATAAAGAATGATTGCTTGGTTTATTGTTGTTTTCTGTACTATTAGATACTTCCACGGGCTAGTATATTCTTACTTAAGTTAAACACTTAACATTAATCGCATGTGAACAAAAATTATTATCATGTTTAATTACCTTGTCGTGTTTGTACATTGCCATTATCGTAATATAGGTCATATTCTACAAAAGAAAATTTAAAACAGGAAAGATAAAAACGTAACACCGACAAAGTTGCTCCGTATTGTGTTCTACAACAAAAAGGAATAACTCATCTTATTGTACGGCAGTTTAGTATTGCACGAGTAAAGAAGCAACTTTGCGTGTTATCATAATTCAGTATATATTTTCTATATACAATAAAAGAAGAATATTAATGGTATCTTATTCTTAAATCAATTCCGTCTGTTTCAGGTTATTAGTCAAAAGACTATTGCACCGCTGGTTCATGATATCATAATCATATTTCATAAAGTTACATTTTCATTTGACGAAAATTACTTCGTTGTCATACAGAGACTTTATTATAATAGATTGACATTCCAAATGAAAAATAAACAAAACACTATATAAACCAATGAGATGTGTTTCTTCCTTTTTTGGTTAGATTAATTGTCAAACTAACAATTTTTCATATGCAGAACGCCTTATATACATAGTAGTTATCTATCGTAGAAGTTTTATCAGTTATACTGTGCAAAAAAACACTTAAGTTGAAATTCTTCTTGGTGGAACAAGGACGTTTCAGTCGAATAAAACACTTGTGGCCTGGGGATAAGAAAAATAACACGTTGGTTGTCCCCCTTGTTTTTCAACGTCTATCTACATTACACAAGTCAATACACATGATTTTGGTCCTTCGGTTTTCTTTACTTCCTCTTTTCTTAATACAAAATGTACCCTTACATGTCTTGTATCTTTAGACTATGCGTTTGTTCTTAAGGAACTCTTCGTATACAAAAGATAAATACTAATTCTGGAATGGCAAATTTGTCGCGGGACTTGTCAGTTATAATCGTTGTAACTGACCATGCATGTTGAAATATGACCAAACTTTGCTGGAACGCCGATTACTTGCTTATCCTTCCGAAGCACCTGAACTCACCCTGGTTTTTGTAGGGTTCGTGTTACTCCAGCTTGAGTTTTCAATGTGGTGTTGTGTGTTCTATGTTTGTCTTTTGTATCATTTTGTTGGCCCTTCTGACTTAGCGATTTCTGCCTGCCCCTTTAGTATCTTTGAATTCTTTTTTGTGAAGGATATTTTTTTATTTATTTCCTATTTTTTTTACTAACAAAATGATGAGTTTTGTAACATACCACAAAGAGCATCTCGTGCCCCTGTTGAAGCAATCAAAACGTCAAATCTATAATTAGAAACGGCATGGTCAGCTGGGACACACATACACTTCCATCCAGACTCTGAAATGTTAAAATAGCTAAAAAAAGCTATATAGTTTGTGTACAGTTCAGGTATTTATTAGTATGTCCAAATTCATGATGGACCGGTGTTGTTAAAAAGTACCTTATGTTGACACCGTTATAAGGAATTTTTTTTTGATAATTCGTAAACTTTTTTATTTGATGCAGATGTAACATGTATCATGCAGTCGCAATAGCAGTAAGAGGTGTAATAAATATTTGTTCATTAAAAGTTTTCTTAAAGTTCAAGAAATCGGAAAGGATACAAACAATAAGTAAATACCATCACTATTACGGTAAGTATTACCTTTTCGAAATTTCAAGTTTTTTTAAATTAAATTTTGCGTAAAATAATTGCTCTGTCGTTAACTATGTAACGATCTTGGTATATATATAGCTTCAAAAGTCTAACAATAAGACAAATTATGACCGCGGATTTTCCAGGGAGCCTGTAGCGCTCTACTGGTATGGGTAACCTGGCTCTACTGGTTTAAGTAACCGGTATAATGCTGGTAATTTGGCGGACAAAAATTCCAACCGGGTCGAACATGAAAATACTTTGGACTGTACCTCCCCAAGTACGATTTTGGTAAATTATCATTTTAAACAGAAACAGTTCCTAACAAGACTCCATTAGACCAAAAAACATAATATTGGAGGATCACCCAAGAAACATTCCAATTATGCAACAAGAACATTTAACATAACAATTTTCGACAAGAAGACCGAAATTCCTGAACTGCTCTTATGTTAACTAAAGGTGAGTCGGTAATTTCATATATTTATGTTTGCAAGTTAACTTTATTCTGATCTAAACTATTCCTATTTATCTTGATTGTGCCCTGGTTGACTAAATGTTTGTCTTATATTATATGATAATGTAAGGCTATTGATGACAGTTTTTGCAGGAATATTTTATCCTGTTTCTTTTGCTCAAAATGAATACTTCCACAAACAAATATATTTGTTCTGTATCCGGATTTGGTGAATTTCTGTTTGATTTTTGTGGATCGTCTGTTGTTGCTTTTGTTTTTCCATTGGTCACATATTGTGAAGGGTAAGGTACCAACTGAACTAGTTCAACCCAACCACATGTCTCATGTGCCTATCTGTCAGAAATTGTGGCCATATGTTTGTCTTTGTGTTAAATGTTTTCTTACATGTACATTTCTGATAATATTGAGGTAAGAGCAGTATTGATTTAGCGCTTTTCACACAGGCGGTAGTCCACCCCTGTTGATGGCCTTGCGGAAACCTCTAGATTTGTAACTTAACTCTGTTTTTCTCGTGGTTGGAGTGCAGTCTCTCTGATTTTTACCCCATATTTTTTTCATTTTCATATTCTTGTAAGTTAACCAATGTTGAATAAGTATCGGCTCCGATGCTCACCAAATACAAATATTAAGAACAGACGGAAATGCGTCAGGGATTTCTATACTCCCCGCTAAGCGTTGCTTCGTTGACAAAAAGCATTATCTAGGATTTCTTTTAAACATACTCGGTGTCAATTCATAAAAGTTTCTAAATCAGCTGCAAAAATTGTCATGTCCGTTTACTTTTTTAAAATCATCTGTCTGCCTGAAATTTCATGAAAATCCTTATTTTCGTCATTTAAATGCAGTTATGTCAAATGTTCACAGAAATAATTACACACAATACCTACACCAAGAATATTTTTGTTTCATATTTCAAAAAATGCATTTACTCAACTGAATTAAATCACCTTATTTGGTACATAACTATTTCTTAAATGTGCCAAATCATTTTATTGAAGGAACATTATTGTCATTTTATTTAAACTGTATATTTAGACCTTTGCTGATAAGAAAAGATTATCTGTCACTGGAGGCCATATTGAATTTCTAACAGATGACCATCTAGAAAAAAAGGAGATGCGACATGATCGTCCATGAGACAGTTATCCATTAAATAACAGACCATCTATAAAAAAGGGGATGTGACATGATCATCCGTGATCGAGACAGTTGTCCATTAAAGAACAGTTGAAATTAAACTTCTATAGGTCACATAACGACCTTCAATAATAAATCGGAGTCTATACCATTATGGAAACTGTAACAGCCACCAAAATACAAAACGTTAAACTATTCATAAATCGCGAAACATAAATTATCTATACTGGTTACATTTTTGCAGAATTTGATACTATCTAGTAGTTTAAGGCGAAAATCAGAATAAATACGGACAGACGACAACGGACGAAATGTGCTGAAAATAGCTAGCTCACGTGGATTTCGGTCAGGATGAAAATGGCAATAAGGCAGTATTAACTAAACCTTACTTCGTAATATTAAACGTTATTTAGTTTAACTTCTTATTTACCTTTCCCTGGATTTCTAAGACCTTTGAACTCCACATCTGTATGTACCACTACTCCCAGAGTTAATGCTATTTTCAGAAGACTAAGCTGAAGACGGCGAATACCTGTAAAAGGGAATAAAGAATAAAGTGAAAGAGAGATTAATATGTGGTGACAGCTGACGAATGTTGTGAACAGGTTTACAAAACACGGATGAAAAAAAGTACTGCTGATGCCCTATGTATTTTCGAAATAATAAGCTATGAATTTATAGTTTGTATAATGTTTCTTTTCATTATACATACTATAAACTAAATTCCAAAATTTTCCATATATTATGAATAAAAAATACACTTAAATTGTAACATTGCATGACGGCAAAGCGATTCTTCACTTACTAATGTGGTTTAATTCTCCTACAGCAAATTGTCCAAAGAAATGTTTAATTCCTAAATTTTTCAGATCCGTTACAGTGAATTGCCACAGATGAAGTACATTGTTCCTGCTAAAAGCTTTGCGTTTATCTATCAGAACAACTTCACATCCAAGGAATGCGGCCTCTATAGCTGTCCTTAGTCCACAGGGTCCAGCGCCTACTACCAGTACCTGAAAATCAGCCATAAAAGGTCGGTTAATTAGTTTTGTACTCTTACATTATATCATGAACCTTCCATTTAGTCAACCAAATGCACTCAGATGATTAGCAGAGGCGGATCCAGACTTTTGGAAAAGGGGTCCCACTTTTTATAACCTCTTGATTCATGAACTTTCCCCATTTTCTAACGAAGATTCAGACAAAAATTTACCAGAAACTTATCATTTTCTATCCCCTTGGCCCCCTGATTAGGGTCACATTGTTTTTGAATTATTATTATTCTTAAGCTTGTCAGAATATTTTCTCATAGAGTAGGGACCGTGCCCGATGCAATATAAAGGTTAACTAGGTAATTTTCAAGGGTTGCATACGGGGATCGACTCTAATGGTATTGTCGGATAAACGTAGATTTCAGGAAAGATAGATGCCTCTTGCTTTGTGTGGTTTAGTAAATCCTCATATACAATCAATATGTTTTATTTCCAACAAAAGCAGAATTGGAGGATTCGGCAGAAAAAAATTTTACATTCTGTTTTGTTTCTTTTTATGACAATGTTTTATAAGTGAAAGAAAATTGAAGTTCAACACTTTTTGGCCATATCATTTTGTTTAAGTTACATGTTGTATTTTATTAACAATAGACTCACAAGAACAATATAAGTAAGTTGTTTTAAACTTGAATTTACCTGAACTGATAGGTTTTCTTGTTTTGTTCACTACCACCCTTATTATTACTGATATATGTATATATATATTTACCAACTGTTCATGGTTTTAATTATAGACCTATAAGACATTTTAAGGTACCCCAAAAGATAATGACCAACGTATAGAAATGTTCAACCTTTCCTGTCTGAAATAAGATTTGGACTCTCGTGTGGGAGCAAATCCCGCGTATCGCTTTGAACTTCATGTCCCCCTACATCAACAAACGTAACGAACAGAATATTAATTTCCCCAATAAAACGTTAATTATTGAGGAAAAATATAGGCAATAAGGAAGTATAATGTAATTGATCATTAAATGAACTTGAATTAAGTGCAGCAAAAAACCATGCTTCTAGAGATATGAAAAAAAATTACATGTTTTAAAAAAATGTGAGAAAAGAATCTTCAATGAAACGAAATGCATTTGATTCTACGTCGTGAATCTTTCGTTTTTGTGAATAAATATCTGCACCTTCAGAAAATATCATTATTTTTATCTACCTATTTTTGACCTATATAATGATAATTCACCAGATCAAACAAAACTCAAGTGTTAGGAATTTATATGTAAAGTCCCTCAATTGAAGTTATAAATGACCACTTTTTTTTATATTCCATTTGCATGGGGACTTCGAAGTTATTTTTTGAACAGTAGTAAACGCTCGCAATATCTGCCGAAAAGCCGAAAGAAGCAAACAGTTTTCTTCGAACAGCTGAACATACTTAGTATATAGCGAAAACAGCAAATAATTAAAAATGTATAACTAGAAAACAACATAATACAGTACATTATTATTCAAGTGTATCACAGAATGTGACATCTCAAGTTCGTGGACAAATAGGCCACACACCTACCGAAGTGTAAATATTGTTACCTTCGTAGTGTTGTTAATTCTGGCATCCTGGTACTCCTTTGATGTATATTTTTTCTTCAACTGTTCAAGCAATCTTTTAACTTTAAATCCATTTAACCCGAAGCTTAGTTGGTCAACAAATTGATCATGTGGCGTCTGTTCTAGTCCGAGTTTTTCCTTCACGCTTTGGAAGGTTTTGAGGGTTTCTTTGCAGGTATAAGCCTCGGAGAATGCTTTAAATTCATCCATTTAATTGGACTGATTAAAACAATGAAATAAACTGAAGAAAAAGACAACCATAACATCATACAATACAAAATTGACTTTAATGAATATATTTCACTGTAAACTGTAACTTTGTGATCGGAAATAATTAAGCCTTCCGTATCATGTGTTTAAATTGTTTGATTGTTTGCATCGTCATATTTATATAATAAACAAGTTCACAATCAAGTAACGCCTTGTTTATATTGTCATTGTTCTTGCACCTAATTTATGAAATGCTCATATGCTGCCCCCCCCCCCCAAAATGGCCCAAAACTGTCAATTGAACATATTCCGTTTTGTTATTATGCTGTTATTTCAAGCCTGTCTATGGGTTGTTCTGATGTAGACTAGGTGGTGCAACATGCTTGATGTTCATTATTTTTGACGACTGTACCATTAGTTCCTTGTCTTTAACAATGTTTACAGGAGGTAACTTTCTATATGTTCTTTAACTATGCTGGGAGCAAATGGAAGTCTCTCTTATAGGGGTATTAAACAATAATGATTAAGAATAAGAGGCTTTTCAGTTCTCCAGCTAAAAAATTAGTGTACTTTTCATCATCCCACCAAAAATATTCAACCCGCTACATATAAAAGTAATTTCATAATTAATATCTTTTTAATAATACCTCCTACATTGTAAGTGAACTTTAACAGTACTTGAGATTGTTCAGATAGTTTCTTATTATCTATAATTTTGAAATTTAATGCGAAATGAATAAAACATATTAGAGAAAATATAAAACTCCTTACTTACATTTTTGTGTATTAAGATATGTCCATAGGTCGTGTCACAAGTATGACAAAATGGCTTGTGATAGTTATAAATGGTGTTTTCCGAAGGTTATAAATATACCTACATGACGTAGTACAGGAAAGGTCACAACCGATAAATTAGATTATTTCCAACACATATAATGGGCAAAGTCATTGCAATGAATATATCCGGGGAATATATACCTTCATACGAATAAGACGGGTCAATTATTCTAGTTGATCAAAGTTACAATTCAAAGATTAACTGTTCACATCAATAAATTTTGTCACTTGACGTTTTTGTTAACTCACTGTTTGCATAAACATGTATACATACTAAAGTACACCAAACGAAATTTGCCACGACTTAGGTAAAAATACAACTATGAAGTATGTCATGTTATATATCGTTGGATTTCTAATTTTTTGACGCAACTCATCCTGCAGTTAAAATTTCAGATTTCTTCAGCACAAAAAAATTTCCCAGTACCCCTCCATGTTAAATTTTTGACATTGAAAAAATCTGTCTCAAAATTGCATGTTTTCATAGATAAGTTTGGGTTTTCAGTGTTATAGCTAGAATATAGTTCAACTATATTCTTAAAATTTCATCTTTTATCTTTCATAAAACCCTAAAAATTAAAATTTTTCGCATGTCTTGTTACCGGAGAACATTGGTTGATTGAACCCCCAAAATGAAGTAAATTTACAAAGTCGAAAAAATTTACCTTACACTCTATGGGGAAATTTTTTATTTCAAGATATAATGAATTTTTAACTACAGCATCAGATGCGGCAAAAAATTAGAATTCCAATGATATATAATATGATATATTTCTATGTAAAACTTTTGATAGAGGTTCACTTTTGTTGTGGCAAATTCCATTTGGTATACTATAATGCAGTGGCGAAACGCGCAACGCGGGTAAGTTGGGGGAGGGGGGTATGCAGACCCCCTTTCCTTTGTTCTTTTAAACAGGGGGCGCGCTATCAATGCGTCGGAACTGGATCGGCCATAGATAATAAACTTAAAACCCTTTTTAAAATGTTTTCCTGTTACATGCCGTAATATTTTTATTTTGGTATTGAAAAGGGTTTGCAATATCGATGTCATACTGATCCGATTTGACTTAAACCTTATCAGTTCAAACCAAGCGATATAAAATGCATTTTAAAACTACAATACAAACAATAGTAATATTTAGACTTACAGTGTTCGTTCCGTGTGGTGTTTGGTAGAATATGTTTGGTGCCAAATTTAAAGTTTAATTTGGCCAACGTAGACAATCTGCTTACATAGAAATCTTTTTTCTCCGAAATATCATGGATTAGTTAAGGCTAAAAACCAGGTCGATCTTTAATTCAGGTCAATCTTTAATTTTAACTATTTTTGGATTTAAATGTAAAAAGAAACTACCGGTGTATTTACGAATAGGACACACTAGTCTTCACTGCAGTATGATACACTGCCTTATAATATCAGCATATAAAAAGATTGCTAAACCGTCCCATCCTAGAAAACGTCTAGCCTGGGTTCCTGACCCAGCTACTGCCAATAGTCAGTGAGCCAGAACCCCAGACTAGGAAAACTAATAGCCTGGGTTCATGACCCAGCTACTGCCGATAGTCAGTGAGCCAGAACTCCAGGCTAGGAACACTACTAGCCTGGGTTCATGACCCAGCTACTGCCGATAGTCGGTTAGCCAGAACCCCAGTCTAAGAAAACTATAAGAGACTAAAAAGGAGCTTCACTGACTTTCTGAAAATAAAACAAGTCTTGACATAACAAGCCGACACACCATTATTATTTACCAAGCAACAAATTCAAAGATGCTTAAATTTTTTATTAATATTCAAACTTGCAAATTTAAACCGGATCTGTTGTAAGTTATCAATTAGTTGAATAAATAAAATAAATAATTTTTAATAGCGCTTTTGTAAAAATCTTTGAAAATTGTATTCTTTGGTACCAACATCGATATCAATAATATACTTCAAGACAGAATAGTAAATATTTCGTCATACATGCTGTAGATAGTTTTAAAATTTTGGCATTAGAACAGTGCATTGATCAACACTGTTTTCTTAGACTATAATGTTATTTTAGTTATTCCAGTTGGACGTGTTACGATTGGCATGCCAGGTATTTTCCATTGTTTTGGGATTTTTAACTCCTGTCAGCAAAGCTCACTTTGGAAATCACCTTTTTACAATTTTGAAGATTTTAAAATGGGATGTAGGTGGCATACCTTTTACTGAAAATGTATCTAGGTATGTCGTAGTTTTTAGTGCAAAATATTTTTGTCTTCCTTAAAAGATTTTTTTACTATCTGTGAAAAAGTGATTTGAATGGGAAGTTTTCAGTAGTCAATTTTTGATGCATTGAAAATCATTTTTTTAAATAATGATTGTTATTTTAAATATGGTGATTAACGGTGAATCATATATATCTAATCATAAAACAACAAAAAATTTGAACTTGGGACATTGAAGGGGCCAATTATGGCTAATTTAAGAAAATCCGCCAAAGTGAGCTATCTCCCTTCTCCATGCAAAATCCCATAGACAATGCATCTAACCCAAATTTGAAGAAACCATTGAATAAATTTGCACAAAAATTTATAATTTATCTACGAATAAGTAAGACTGATTTTTTTAATATGAATGGGTCTAACCTAAACAGCTTGAAATATGATAAAATTGAAAAAAACCGATTTCTGAAGTGAACTGCAATGACAGCAGAGGATATTTATTTCAAGACTATTAAAAATAGTAGGAAATCCTGCACAAGGAACATGAAGCCGTTCTAGTCCGCAAAATAAATCGTTTAATACTTAATTTATAATAAATCCATATAATGACAGTAGCAGACATTTATCTTTATTAAGTCAAATAGCAAAGGTACAAAAGGACCAGGGAAGAACAGACACAGTTATGAACAAGCCTGCACCTAAAATGTACATGTATTTATGAGTTTAAACTTTCAACTTTTATTGATATTAATATTGTGAGTTAAACAGAAATGTATATTTTAATGTCAAAATTTTACTTATATATAGATTAGGCATGATAGGCTGATGGGGACAAGTGACATCAAAATTAGAATTTTTCTTTAACTCATGAATTCTTAAAAACAGAAGAGAAGACAATTATGTCCAAGTAAACAATTAAACTGCTAAAAAAATTTTTGGACTAAGGAAAAATATGATGTGGTGATACAGATATATTTCCACGGCCACATTCTGTAAATTTTAATTAAATGGCGCATTTTTCATATGTTTTACCTGCATGAAATAATATTTTTATTTGTTTTTTTTTAAATTTTCACTTGATTTTTTAATGTGCGAACCGACGTTTTAACCAAGGCCAAATAAAGCACAAGGGCTTATGTACATTGAGTAATCGGCAGGTGTTTGGAGAAGTCGCCCCATGGAGAACTCGCCCTCGGAGAAGTCGCCCCTAAAGACAAAAAATTTAGGAGAAGT